>APFE031367783.1:9556-23105 GCA_000404065.3 Pinus taeda
TGTAAAATTGCCTTGTAAAAGTATAGTAATTTCTAGTCAATCTAGGCCATTCATTAGGCAGATGATCTGACGGTAGAACTTATGTTTAGTTTATGGTTTTTTTCCCTAGAAGGCAACCCCTCTCTTTGTATGAGGGCATTGTATTTGAGGCTACGAGATAGATGTGTATTCGGTGTGAGCGAGAAACAGAGAGGTGAGACTGTGAGAGAAGACCGAGGATATTACAGCGGATTTGCTGTAGATTGTGTCTCTTCATTTTGCTGGATAATAGAAAGGAAGGACTGGTTGTTCGAGGTGGACGTAGCCCAAACTGGGTGAACCACGTATATCTGTGTCTCTCTTGTTTTGTGTGTTTTGTGTGTTTATATTTCTGCAATATTTTATGTGTTCCATTGCTCCGTAATATATAATTTCCTAACAATTCTAGTATCAACACTTTTTCGTTTTCAAGGTTTTTTTTGCATGAAAATTTGAATTTCACTGCCATTTTTAAAACATGTACAAAATTGACCCTAAAAAAAAACCATCATTCCAGTATACACACTTTTCGTTTTTAGCATTGTTTTTTATGTTTTTTCGGGTTTTTTTGGCAAGAGTTCCCCTTTTGAGTTTATATTTCCCGTTTCAAAGTTTACATTGTTTAGAGAAAATATTGCAATCAGTTGCAGGTTTCGATTTAATGTCTTTTCTAGATGGATTTTCAGGATACAATCAAATTCTTGTACATCTATATGACATATTGAAGGCAACATTCAGGACCAAGTGGGGGATATACGCTTATCAGAAGATGCCTTTTAGACTCATAAGTGCATGTGCTACATTTTAACGTGCTATGGATATTGCTTTCAAAGGTATGATTAATAAATCAGCTGTTATTTACCTTGATGACATCACAGTCTATTCTAAGGATAGAAACAATCATTTAAATGACCTAAAGCACATTTTTGAAAGATGCAAGAAATATGGCATTTCTTTAAATCCCAAAAAATCTTATTTTGCTTTACCAGAAACAAAACTCCTTAGATTTATAGTGTCCAAGAAAGGGATTTACATTGATCCTGATAGAGTCCAAGAGATTGAAAAGATTCCTCTCCCACATAAAAAAAATACCATGCAATCGTTCCTAGGCCAAATTAATTTTGTAAAAAGATTTGTTCCATATTTTTCATAGATTTTCCTAGCCCTTCAAGCAATGATAAGAAAAAAAATGCAATCTTCAAGTGGGGTAAAGATGAAAGAGAGTCATTTGAGTTGATTAAAAAAACCATTATCAATGCTCCTTCTTTAACAACTCCCGACTTTCTCAAACCTTTTGTGTTGTACATTTTTTCATCTGATACATCATATGAAATAGTTTTAACACAACTGAATGATCAAAATATCGAGGCACCCATCTCTTTTTTCAGTTCTAACTTGCAACGTGCCAAGTTAAATTATTCAGCTGTTGAGAAACAAGCTTTTGCTTCTTTTTAAAACCTTGAAACATTTCAGACATTTTCTTCTCACAACCCATACAAAGATAGTAGTACCTTACCCTGCAGTAAGGCAATCCTTGATTCAAAGAGAAGTAGGGGAGAAAAGAGCCAATTAGGTTACTGCGTTTTAAGAGTATGATGTAGAAATCTGGCTAGCTAAAATTGTTAGGCACCAAGGTTTTTGCAGGATGCTAATTGTAGCTTCCCACTTATCAGCAAAAGAAGACCAAGTAATGAAGTGCAAATATCAGAGGTAAGCCTCAATTATGCACAATCATAATATGTTGATTTGAAGTTTTATTTGAAGAATGGATATGCTCCTATGCATCTCAATTATAAAACAAAGCATGCTTTAAGGTTGAAATTAAATCAGTATGAATTAATCAATGATGTATTGTTTACGAAAAATTATGATTCGATATTGTTAATATTCCTAGAAAAAACTGAAGTTGAAAAGGTCATGCAAGTATTACATGATGGACCAGTTGGAGGACATTTCAGAGGAAACACCATAGCTCACAAAATCTTGCATGCAGGTTATTATTGGCCAACACTATTCAAGGATGCACATGAATATGCAAGAAATTTTAAGACTTGTCAAATTGTAGCTAGAGAAGAAAAGAAGCCAGTAATCCCTCTACAACCAGTAAACATCCAACAACCATTCGAACAATGGGGATTAGATATAATTGGTGAGATTGTTTCTAACTCCTCGAAGTAGCACAAATACATGCTTACAACTACTGATTATTTTACAAAATGGTTAGCAGTTATCCCACTAAAGATAGCTAATATAGAAAATGTCACAGACTTCATTTATCAATACATAGTTACCAGGTTTGGCTTACCTACAACTTTAATATTTGACAATGCATCTTATTTTTCTGGAAATACTATGGTAGAATTTTCTTTAAAGAGGGGTTTCAAATTAAATTATTCAACCAACTATTATCCACAAGGTAATGGATTAGTAGAATCAACAAAAAAAAACCTCATCAGAATCATCAAAAGGACTATTGACCAAAATCATAGGAATTGGCACAAAGCATTGACATTTTCTCTTTGGGTAGACATAATTACACAGAAGGCCTCCATCGGTTCTTATCATTTTGCTTTAGTTTATGGAAAATAAGTTGTTCTCCCCACAAACATAAACATTCCATCTCTCACCCTATTGCAATTCATCGATGAAAACACTTCCTCTTCTCTCCAAGCAAGACAATTCCATATTCTTAAGCTCAAAGAAGAATGAGAAAAGGCTAAAGAAACCCACTTCCATCATCAGAAATTAGTCAAATCCTCTTTTGATACAACCTATGTCAGTCATGAAACTTTTGAAGTAGGTGATCTCGTTTTGAAATGGGACAAAGCACACGAAGAAAAAGGTAAACATACCAAATTCCAAAGACTATGGCTTGGCCCTTTCCAAATCATTGAGAAAATTGGTCAATCAACATTTCTTTTACAAAAGTTATCAGGAAGGACAAATTCCTTTCCCGTTAATGGGAAAATTCTGAAGAAATACTTTTCCTAAAAGATAACCTCTTCTAATTTTATATCATATCCCCTTTAAAATTATTAGGAAAATAAAGGTTATGTAGTATTTAATTTGGTTTTTTTCAAAATAAAATCTTTGATAATATTTTTCATTTTTTGCTTGTATAAGTAGGAAAACTTAAAGAAATAATTAGGACATTTGAGTATCAAAGTAAACCTAATTTCTTTGGAAAAGCTTGATCTTGCTGAAACATTTATTCTATGAACAAACTCTTACCTTTACAAAGTATAGATGTTTTGTTATCAATCAAGAAAATAATCATTAACCTAGTAAGGACTTTCTGCAGATAAGTATCTTAAAACTCTATCATTATCATTCAAAACTCTTAAAAGAGCCAATGATTCACCCCATCTGATACAATTTTCCTTTTTCAGAGTGTAATTCTAAAATATGCAAAACTTAGAAGGCAATAAGTCTCATTACGAGCTTGTTTACCGTGATCATAAGGAAATAATTAAACTAATATTACCAAAACTGCATACAAAAACAGGGTAATAGCCAACGATCTAATCAATCAAAGGAAAAGGGGTCTCATCAAGAGCCAGATTGTTCAGTTTAATTACAACCAGTGAGTGGCATTGTCATTATTAGGTTACCAAGCCTAGACAATGTCTTTTAAGAAACTTAAAAGGAAAAATTATATAAAAGGAAAAAGGACAAGATCCAAATGAGATTGAAAGCAAGTGAATGTCATTTTGAATTTTAAAAATTGCTTCAGATGGGATAATGAATCAGTGTTGGTTAAAAGATAACCATGTCGCTGCTATGAATGCCTGCTGGTAGCAATGTCTCTATCTGTGATAAATGAGAAAACACCAAAAAGCTAATTTGTAGAAGACACCTTCTATATCTCTTTAAATATTAATATTGATTGACGCAGGCATTTGTATTTCTTATCACTACAAGAGTAAAGTAGTTGAATAAATATATTGAATAAGTGATTATGATTCTAGAGAAATGTTGTTTACTTTATAACTCTTGTAATTATTATTTCTTTAACTCTTCTTATTTTTAAAGTTTTTAGAAGTTTCAAAAAACCAATCAGAGATAACTGGTTCTCCCAAGTGAATCACCTATTGTTGTACTATGTAACAACCCCCCCCATTTATATATATTAATAGCTAATGTTAAAAATATAAAGGGGACCCTTTTTAATTTTTTAGTCTTTGAAAAATAAATCCTAACTCTAAGAATTGCCTTAAAAACTCTTAGAAAACAACGCAAGTTTAGGATCCTCATCACAAATCGCAAATCACATTTTTCCATGTGATAATCATAAACACCATAAGGAAATTGTGATATGTGATCAACTGCCCCCACTGCGACATTCCGATCAAAACACCTTAACAATTTGCAATCACATTTTGCAAGAATCGCAAATAAGTAAGTCAGGCCATTGTGTCATCTGTTAACGATTTGCGAGATGCGATATTGAGATATTTGCAAACGCATTTTGTATTATCAATAGGAAACACTATATGACATCTTTTAAAAAGCTGCGATGTGAAAATAAAGCACCAAGCATTGGAAGTAACTATGTTTTAATATAATAATGAACGGTTTGACAGGGTAATTAATGTTTAGTGGCCTGAGGAGAGGTAATGATGTTTCAAGTTATGTCTAGTTAATGCTAAATATCTCATTTGAAACCCTCCCATGATTTAAATTCATTTCAAAAAGTTTTAAGCCTTAATTTCCCTATATTGTCTGCACTGAATATATCTCTTCCATTCAAGGAAAGCTACAAAAGACATGTCATTGCAGAAAGTGATGCAGAAATAGAAAAAAAGAGCATTACAAAGTCCGAGCTATTAGAAATGTCTCCTATGTTCTCTGATACAATCTGCAGCACTAATGGGGGAGCAACAACTTGGGAGGTCATATACAATAGGCTTGAGGATGAGCGTCCCAATATTACTATAACAAAAGCAACGATTGACTCAATAAAACCTTCGGGACTCCAATTCAAGGATGCTTCCTGTTCTTTCCTTCACATAATAGGAGTGAGAGAAAAAAAATCCTCCCATACACTAATATGATTAGGTGGGTGGTGGAATACCTCACTATTGAAGATAGGAAATTTAGGAACTTGAAAATGGAACTCATGGGGGTCATTCAAAGCGGAAGAACTTAGGAAAATGTACCATATACCTGACCCTCAGGACATAGATGATGAATCATATGTGGAAAAATTCGCAAATAAGAACGAAGAACCTTTCAAGATAATCCAGGGCTGGGGGGTACTGGAGAACAAGTTCAAATTTGATAAAATGGGTATGTATCCTGTAGCCTCTTTGGAAAACCCCTACAACTATGCAATTGCTATATTATGTAGACTATACGGGTTACCTAATAATGCTATGTTTTCCATAGAATGTATTCCTTTGATTTATGCCTCTGTCAATTCCCACATTATGAATTGGGCCACCATCCTATCTGATAACCTAGCCACTTTCATCACCGAATATTGACAGAAGAGATCCTCCTCTCCAGAGAACCTTCCTCCGTTCTATGTTAGTGCCTACATCATGGATTCCATACGTTTCTACACTAAATTTCCAATCATGGGTTGGAAATGGACCTTGTAGGACCCATACCCTATCCATCTCAGCCATAAACAAATTTGGGAATCCCATTATATACCCCATTTTTACCAAATATGCCACTCTGTTATTTTTCCATTGCATCAATTAGTTTTCAATAGTTTTCGAAAAGGCTGCTATAGACCTTCTCATAGTCGGAAAATATTTTGTTGAAGAATGGTTTACATACATCAAGGTTTTTGGTAGTACAGCAGACCCACATGTCCTCCCTTTGTATGTCTCTAATAAATTTTTAGCAAGAGAAATAGCCCACTAGACTATGGGAAAAAGGCTTCACCAAGCTCCTAAAATAAAACAAGAAGTTTTAATGGCCATATTTTCCTATTAGGTGTGGTTCCTTTTCATTAGCAAATTTTAACCATGCAATCAAGGAGTCAGTAAGCCTAGAAAGACTCAGGATCCATATTTTGCCAAAAAGGCAATTTGATCCAGACAATATAGCATATAACATCACTATTGTAGTAAAGATCAAGCCTTATAACAACGAGGCTAATTATTTTGAAGACTTTTATAGTCTACTCAATCCTTCGAACAATCGTTTGAATGGGTGAGGACAAATTTGAGACCTGAAGATTTTGAAATATTTTAGGAGTTTAGAAACAAAAGGCTTGAAATAATTCTAGTGCATTTGTTAAAAATCAAGGACAAGCCTACACCCAATGTGACTGTCAACAACGAGGGACCTAATTCTCGCATAGAGTCTCAAGTAGATACAAGGAAAGCACTGGATATAGGGAAGGCCCAAGGCACTGCGAACATAGCAGAATCTAGCAGGAAGTCAACCGAAATGAAGGGTATGAGCACCCCACCTAAATATATTAGCTCTGAGATCAAAATTAGCAATTTGGAGTGTTAGTGCCTAAATCTACCTCAAGCTGAGAAAGGCAGGTCTAGGGTAACATCAAACCACGCTTAACCTAGTAGCTAGACCTACCAGGTCGGGAGAGGGCTCTCTTCTTGTCAATCTCAATGAAAATTTATCAAGGAAGGCTTGAGATGACTGATATAAAAAATAATTTTAGGCTAGGTATGCTTTCTCAGAGGAATTTTATTGAATTTAATGGTTGGTTGCTGGACTAGATGGGGAAGACAACTTTGGGTCCGGGAAATCAACACTGTTTTGCAGAGGTTTCTGTGGGGAGAGGTAGGCAAGTGTTTTATCACTTTGAAATGAGTGTAATGGTGAGTCTAAAGAATGGTGAGGACTTGGAGAGGGCATGCAAGTGTCATGAGTCCTCTTCAAACAGTAGAAAACATGTAAAACTAAATAAACCCTAAGGTAGAGCACTAAAATACCAATGGATTCTACCTTTTACACTTGATTCATTTAGTTATACAGAACAAGAGAGATGATGGCACACATAAACATAAGATCAACTAAATTACAGAGAATAAAACAATGCTAATTCACATTACCACAAGAATCCCACAAAATGTTGCAAAACACTGGTTTATTTCCTTGCCAAACTACAGTAATGATGTACAAAGTAGCTCAATGCATCCACAAGAGTCCAACCTTTACAAATGATTGAAAAAACACATGATATAGACCTCCAAACCATCTATGCAATCCATCAGGGGTCGAATACATGAGAAGAGGGGTGGTTTCAACCATATCTAAACTAGGAACACAAAAATAGGTAGTGGAAGAACTTGCCTCTAAAACCTAGGAAACTGATTCATTCAACTTTAAACCACCTACAACTGATGTATCTACCTTATCAAGTCAATTTTTATCATTTTTACATCATAGTACATCAATTTACATCATTTCACATCATGAATTTGACCATAAGAGAGAAAAATTCAAACTAGAAGAAAACTAGGCGAAAAACTGAGTTTTTGAGCAAAATTGGCACTTTTTCATTCTGTGTGTAGCGCCATTTTTCTGTGCGTAGCGCTTTTTCCAAACTGATTTTGGAGGGATTCTCGAGGTCCAAATCAGGTGTATGATAGCGCATTTGAAAGCCCTACGAGTTTACTTTCTAGAACAACTTGAATTTTTTTATTTGGAGTCCATTTGCCCCTACAACATTGTAATCTCCCAAGACTGCTTCTTTTGGGTGTTTTTGGCCCTTTTGGAGGTCCAAACTTGTCAAAATTTCCTAGTAATTTCTGAGCATGTATAAATTTTCATAAGGAATCCAAAAATGCCAAGTTTTCTTCAAATGGAGGTCCCTATCAAAAGTGAGTTCCGGTGGCGCTACACACTTCCCGAAAAAACTTGTTTTTCCCTGAAAAATTCAAAAATGTAAAAAAGTTCACCAAATTTCTTGAAATTTGGCATGAGTGATCTATGTTAGGTGCTATGCTGGGCCAATGAAGCTTCAGCCAATATTTTGAGCTTATATTTCTCTTTCTTGCTCCTCAAGTTCTTTCTTAACTTAGCCTTTAGGCTCCTTATCCTTGTTTTACAAATTTTGTTCCGGGCCAAATAGTGATAAGCCATGTGGTGCAACATCTTTTTCTACTTATTGGTCTTGTCCAAAAACTTCTCAAGGTGCATATTGACTCTTTCCAACCATGATTCTCGGTCGGCCTCTATTTCTTGCTCTAGTGAAGTTAGCTTGATTTTCCTTCTCTTTGCCAATTGTCGATTTTCCCTTATATTTTGCAGCTCCATGATTGTTTGTTTGTCCTCCAATTGCTTATTTTGTTTCTCAAGGTACTCATCCCTATCATAAGCTGAATCTGTTTCCATATTTGAAAATGTAGAATGTAGAATGATGAGTATGAAGAGATTTTCTTAAGTATAGGTAACTGTTGTTTTCTTTCTTGGGATTTGATGGATTGACTGATAATAGAAATGCAAAGGAGGGTTTTGATGATGGTTGTAGGGTTTTTAGGGAATGATAGGGTTTAGGAAAAGGGGAATTAAGTTTTTTGGGGAATAGTGGGAATTAGGTATAGGGCTCAGGGTTTGATGATAGGGGGTAAGGTGAGTGTCAATGGGAGAGGGAAAGGGTAAGAGAATTAGGGAAATTTAGTGGAGGGGGATAGGATGTGGGAAAATCATACAAGGGAGTAAAAACAACAATAATGAAAAAAACTACAAAACCCTAGACATTTTTGTCAAGGCAACTTTGAAGCAACTAGGATTTGATTTTTTTGCCATTCAAATCATTATGATGGATGACAAATTCTCTTGCTACGGCAAATGGGAGGCTGTACTTACTTGAAGAGATGATATTTGCAAATTTAGAGGCTTAGAAAATCGATGGCATGAATTTTTTAGCTTTGTTGATAGGTGCGCTGCGCCAACACCCAGGTGCGTAGCGCCCATTGAAAACCCTTTGGAAAACCTGTGCCTGGTGCGTAACGCTTGGTAGGTGTGTCGCACCAGTGCCCAGGTGTGTCGCGCCGAGAAAAATCTTGAAATTTGCTGTAACTTTCCCTCTCTATCCTCAAAGCATGATTTTTCTTCTTGTTCTCTCTCACTTTAGCACAAAATGATGTGTTCTAACACAAAGGATCCCTTTATATACATTTGGACTCTATTTTTTCATTTAGAAAAAATCCACTTTCTAAAGTTCCCTTTCACTTTGCTTTTAAAAACCTTGTTTTTGTAGTTTGGCTCTTTTTTGTCATTTGATGGACTGATGCTTGCATGTTTTTGTTTCTTTTACAGGAGATGGGGTGCTGGAGTTTGACAAGGTGACTAAGGGCTACAGATGATGCTTTATTACATATGAAAACAATAAAATTACATAAAAAATTTACATGAAATAGAAAAACTTTGTTTTCACCTCAAAACAGAGTTTTAAGGTAAAAACCGTTTATGGAGCAAATCATCCATAAAATTTGTGATTTTATGAACTTATTAGACATCCTCATGTGCCTGTTGACCTCTTATTGAGATTTTGAAGACCATGGTGGCAAACCCTAGACCTAATGAGACTTGAAAACCCTAAAATGGCTTCTGCAAGTGTACTGATAAAAAATGATTGTAAATGACTTGAATTTGTGAAAATAGGCCAACAGGTAAAAACCATGAGTGAAATTTGATAATGAACCACTACCTTCAGCTGATCCATGACCTAATGGAATGCATCTAATCGGATGAGACACCTAATATGCATGCAAAAAGAGAAATTTTGATCACTGATGGAGGGATGAAGATACCGACACTAACATGGAGCATGAGTGGGATCAATTCAATAAAAAACTACAAGACACTCCCAAGACAATGCATGCCAAGGAAATTATAGAGTATCAAAATCCTCTGCATGTTTAGAAAAACACAGAGTCTGAATTGATGGAGGAGCAAGCGACGATGTCTTAGTAGACTGAAATCATTCTCGCTCTACCCACATCGGAAATTGTCTTAAAGGTGACTGAAATACCTCCTCATGAAGTGTTCTATAGCTCGCTGCACAAGGCTATAGTAAGGATACAAAGGAAAAGGAGAAGGATAGAAACACCCGAGATCCCACCTAGGAATGAGCCGATGGACATAGTTTGGAAGGACATCCCTTCAAACCCAGCTAAAAACTTGACCTGATTGTCATAGTTTATAGGAGCGTATGCAACTTCCACCATGGACAAAGCTAATAAGATATTTGTTTTGTTGATGGAAAAGGAAGAGAAGAATGAAAAACTTGAGCAACAGCTCGAACCAGAGAAGGTAAGTGTGAATAGGCAAGCCGTTGAGCAGCTAGCCCAATGCAACAGAACATGGAGGTGCTAAAGATAAGCCACAAAGTAGACATATCAGCCAAAAACATGCAACTCCAGGAGTTGTAGCAAGCCATGGAAAGATAGAAGGATCTTCCTACTATCGAGGAATTCATCAAAGAGGTGCTAGAACTAAATTATCTCTTATTTAAAAAGAAAGAACAATTTTTCCAAAAGATGTCGTATATCGCTCCTTATCTGTTCACTAGTGACCAGGTAACAGATAAAGAGATTGACCAGAGAATTGAGTTTACTGAACTAAACACAAGATTCTCAGAGTTCATCGAATGGAAAGAAACATAAGAGGGAAGGAAATCTAATCTTCTTGAGATCGAGGAGACACACAAGGACATTCTTTTCACAGATTGGGATGCAAGGATCAAACAAGCTAAACTAGTAGTGGTAAGAGTGGTCATGGTGTGAACATAGTAAAGGTGTTGGCTTGTATGGGCCTGACCGAGGTTTAGAAGTGATTTAGCCAAGCAAATCTTGGCACTACTAGCCCTTTCGGCAACAGTCCACAGAGCACGGACTGAGGTCTCACCCGTAGTAGTATGGGAGGGTGCTAGAACCAAGTTTCCACACCCTGGGAATGTCTGATGAGCTTCTAGAGGTCTGCGATTTGACCCTACACACACGTTGCTACACACACTTGTTATTCCTTCACAACCTGTGATGTTGCTTCCACGCAGCCCTACTCGAGGCACACCCCATATAATACCCAATTTACTTACTATTTAATCTGTTATTACCTGATTACTTAACTTGTGTGGGTAAGATTAATGAGTATTATAGCATATTCAACAATCATATCAGTGCACGTGAAGAATAAACCAATATAAATGTAAAGAAAACAATGCAAAACAGATACGAAAAAATAGGAATCAGATTCTCTTTATTATTCTTTGATCCAGATTACAGACTCCACACCACCCTGCACACTCAGCTGCAGGGGTCCATGCACTCAGCTGCAGACTGTACTAAGCCTCTGCACACTCAGCTATAGAGCCTCTTCCTACCACTATGACCCAATACACTTAGACACTTCTTCTATGTTTGAACCATTCCTACTCTTCTCTCTAATTCGGTCCCTTCACATCTAGAGCCTTGCTCTATTTACACACTCCCATGGTCCGTGGACCATGGGTAGGCTGACATGACTTTACATTACATTACAATATTTTAGGGTAGACAACCCTATGACTCATCCTATACTTCGCACTCTGCACCCGTAATTCGCAGAGTCTTACAAAACCTTTGACCAAAACTTGGGCTTTGAGCCCCAAAACATGTTGTGGGGGGATTCCATGGCCAACAAGCCCCCAACAGAATCATCGTTACTCATCTCATGTCATGATTCCGATGCAGTGATATTGGCATGGAGCCCCTCCAACTAGTCCTGTACTGCTCAGAGGTCTACAACACACTATTCTGCTGTTTGCTGGACCTGCTGCATGCTTTCTTCCGATACTTCTTTGTGTTGATTCACTATCTACCCTAACACATATAGTCCTTGCATCTGGGCGAGCTTGCCCTCAATATTGTTCTTAATGGTGAAGGCCTCATGAATCCAAGGTTGAAGACACACTTAGACAAGTGACTCTTTTTGTCATGTAACATCCACCTACTCCTTTAGTTCCCTTGCTTACTACATCTTTGCCAGCTGTTGGGTGAGGAAAATTGTCTGTGTAGTTCCCCTGACACTGCCATACTATTGCTGCAATTTGTGCACCTCTGTTTCTAGGTGCTATACGTTGGGGTCCTCCTACAAGGATGTGAGGACGTCAAAAGCTTGGTCCAACATACTGGTACAGTCCTGCACTTCCCATCCAATTTCTTCCAATCCTTTTTGAATTGCGCTAACGCGCTGTTCTTTAACTTCTATAGGAGTGGAAGGTTGCGCCTTTAGTCGCATCTCAACAATCTAGAGGTTCAGATCCAGCTGTACCCACATTTTTTCCGCGTGCAAGCTTCGAACTCCACTTGTCAAACAGTGGATCCGCATCTCTGTGGCTAGGGCTACGACGATGGACAATTCTGGAACACGTCAGCATGCTTCATCAATTATTTGCACGATCTGCTAATTTTTTGACACTATCTCATCACACTACAAGATGAACTGTTTGATTTTGATCTTCTGCTCACTCAATACCTGGATCGCATGGCCGTCCCTGGTGTGGAGTTCTACTGTGATGCCATCTTGTAGTTGATACAATGTGTCATGCAGAAGGGTAGCCAAGTTAAGGCCTATTCCCTTGATCCTTCTTACCATGGCTCCATCGTCCTCGTTCTCCGTTGTTAGTGCTCCTTCCGACAGCACTATGTGTTGGCGATCTTTACGTGTAGTGGCTGCTCCGCTGTTGATGTACCTGCAGTGCCATAATCGGCTACTACTCCTTCCTGTGAGGGCCACACCTGAAGTTTCTGCAGCTATGTCCTTAAGGCCTCAACACAATCTGTTGCTCCATCATGGCTTCCTAGAGCGCTTCCTTGATGATCTCGCAAATTGTGTTACCGATGTATTAGAGGTTCGATGTGCAGTTTGGATGCCTTGACCTTTTTTCGTGGACCTGATCTCCCCGTGACACACGGTTGTTTAAGCTATGTGGACGTTGTGCTTGGATCAACACCTTTTGTTGTGTCCTTTTCTCCTTGTATTGTAGACAAGTTCTGGCCCCCTTCCTCTTGCATCATGGAGGCCCTTATTACTTGTGCTACTGCTACTTTTTCAATGGCCTTTCCCTGCTCTGCGACTGCCTTTGTTGCCTTGCGGCCAGCCCTTACTTTCGCGGCCAACTGGTTTTTGCGCTTTTGCTGGGCCAACTGGGTGATATGCAACTTCGTTGCGTCCTTCTGCTTTTGTGCTACCAATCTATCCTTCTCTACCAGATCCATGGCGCGCCACTCAGGAGGTTGTTACACTGAAATTTGTCACCATGACTATCTACAGTTAATATGGCTTCATCACTAGTCATATTATCCTCCTTGTCAAGCCTCATACCTCTGCTCTTCATGTCAAACTTCAAAAAGAGAGAAAGTCACTTAAAAACATGTTTATCTTTGGGTACGCAGGTTCTCTCTACCTTTCCTGCGTGTACGCACTCCAAACACATTGTACTTGCGTACTTGTATGCTCTGTAAGCCAAAGGTTGGGTGCGTACCCCTGTAAAGGTCAAAAGGCGCGAGTTTCATCTTTAAAAAGTTACTTGTGGTCACTTCTAGAGCCTTCTAGAAGAGTG
>APFE031367783.1:47370-141465 GCA_000404065.3 Pinus taeda
ATCATATTTTCTTGAGATTGATAAGGAGAGAGCCCTCTCCCAACCTGGTAGGGGTAGCTACCAGGTTAAGCATGGTTTGATGTTACCCTAGACCTGCCTTCCTTCAGCCTGAGGTAGATTTAGGCCCTAACATTTAGTACTCTGCACACCGATTAAATGCTTCAACGTGGATGATTGGTAGCATGCGTTTCCTTTCCTACCACTACGATTTGTTTCGATTTGCTATTCTGGGGCCGGTATGTGCTTGTGCAGGATGTACAACATATGTCTATATCCATCAAGAAAGGTGGGCACACAAGTTATTTCACCCCTGCTGACTGACTTTCATTCAAAGTTTGGGTTTTCCAAAATGTAGGCACATCATCCATCTGCATCTACACTAGTCCTCAAAATTTCCTTGATGTGTACCCCACCATTGTGCGGGTGTTGCAGGCAGTTCCCACTTCAAGGCATCAAATCGCTACTGTTCTAGTCCTGCACTTCCAAAGTTGCTCAGAAATTCATCTACCATTGACAATCCATCATATGTCAGTAGTTCCCTTCCCTCTGTTGTCATGTAACACAGAGATCTAACCATCATGTTACAATTAAGCATTGTTACTTCATGTAGTCACTTCTGCCATCACTCTACTTCTTCATCTGAATCCGAACTGCAGGAGCTTTCGCACTCCCACGAAATTCTCCCATCTATGGTCAGATTCACCTAATCCTATTGTCATGAAGTTATCTTGTAAATACAATCGAGATAATCATCACTATCATCATCGCGCATTGGTTCAGTGTAATGTTCTCCTTCAGCTAGATCCAACGTACTACTACGTGTAGTGACTTTTTATCAAAGATCATTTTGTGCTTCTTCAGATTTATGATTTCGTTCATGTCGGTGGCCTAGTCTATTCCTAGTAACACGAGATAGGGATTACTATCATTGACAATATCTATCACTTTGAAATCCGCCTGTGTGCTCGCCCCTTCAATATCTACGGTTACCCCTTGCAATCTTCCCATGGGAAAATTCTTTTGTTGGTTCGCCATTTGTAACTAAATAGGGGACCATTGTAACACTAGCCTGCCCATGCATTCCCACATTTTCTTTGGTAGTACATTCATGTTCAAACCCAGATCTAGGATTACCTAATCCATTTCATACTCGACAATCCGCGTAGTCAACCTCATTTCCCTTCCGGTGCGCAATGCATGCCTCCCTAATTTCTGGACCATGCGGGGTTCTCCTGACCCCACACATCTAGTGATAAGTTCTTATAGTCCTTTGACCACCTTACTGTCATGCATCAATTTCATGCATGTCTCTAGAAAAGGTAGTGAGCATTGAAGGATCCGTTCTTGGTTCTAGTTGATCCTTATTACCTGAAGTGAAGGCAACCGTGAAGCTCTTCTTAGCTTCCATGAATGTCTCCTTCACACGTTCTAAATCAAACTCAAGTTCCTTTGTAGGAGCCTTGCAAACCCATGCACTTTCTTTTGGCTGCTTCCCCTTATCATCTCCCATGGTCATACCACTCCTAAGCATCATGTTTACATTCAGGTCTTCCTCACGTGGCTCAAATCTCATCATCTGTACATTCTGAGTTGGAGGGTGCTGGAATACCCCTTTTTTGCACATCCTTGTGATCAACGAAGGGCAGTCTTCTTCCTCATGATCAAAATGAGCATAATACAAACATGATATCCTTGTCAGGTTGGTACTGTTAGTGCTCAAATCTACCTTAGGCTGAAATAAGGTAAGACTCAAGGCCACATCAAACCACGCTCAGCCTCGTAGCTAGCCTTACGAGGACAGGAGAGGGCTCTCTCCGGGTCAAACTCGGAAAAATATAATCGAAGAGGCTCGAGATGACCGAATTGATGACTGATTTTAGACTAGGTATGAAGTACAAAGACTGTGAAATTTAGTTTTTGAGGTTTTGTTGAATTTAAGGGAAAGGCAATTTTGGGTACGGGGATGAGGCACAGCTTTTGCAGAGGTCTACTTGGGGCAAGATAGGCGATTGTTTTGATGCCTTAAAGCAAGTGAGATGGATAGATCAGACTGGTGAGGAGCTAAGGAGAGCAAGGAAGTCTCAAGAATTCTCCTTAAACTGAAGAAAACATAGAAAATTAAACAAATTTAAAGGCAGAGCATAGCAAGTTCATGGATTCTACCTTAACACTTCATTTGTTTAATTACAGAAGATTAAATAAAGAAAGTGGTATGCATACACAACTTACAAGTACTGAGAGAAACACACCATTAACACATAAAGCCACATGAATCCCAAATAGTGCTCCAAAACCCTGGTCTTTCCTTTGCCAAAAATGCAAATAAGATATGTACAATAGAGTGTCAAGCTATTCCCAAGAGTCCAACCCTTAAAATGACTCCGAAAATACATAATATAGGCAAGCCAAGACATTCCCTTGCCTCTAGGGGTCGAGCTCATAATCCTAGGAGCTGTTTCAACCAATTCTAAACTAAGCACTACAATCTAGGCAGTCAAAACAACTTGCCTCTATAAGCTAGGAAACCAATTCATTCATTACATTTTTGCTATTTTTTGAATGAATCATCTAGAATAGGTAAATAAGTGTCATAAAAACATAAATATCCAATAATTACATCAAGGAGGGTGAAAAATCCCATCAAAAGTCAAAACTAGTCAAAACTGGGCGAATTTCTGAGCTGAACAGAGAAAAATTGGCCAAAAAGCCCTGTGCGCCGCGCGCCTTTGCAGCTACTTTTGGGGCACTTACTGACATCCAAATTGCGCTCAAGTGGGCTTGTTAGAAATTTCTGGATGTCTACTTTCCAACACAAGTAGAATTTTGCAATTTGGTCTCCATTTTACCCTCCAAAAGTGAATTCTCCCAGGAGTACTACCTACTGATGCAAAAAGTGGCAGAAAGGTGATTTTCATGATGTTTTTTGAGATTTTGATCACCCAAAACTTGATGAAATGCCTTGGAAATTGCTGAGAATGTGTATTTAATCATGCCAAATCCAAAAATGTAATCCACCTATGATTTGGACCTCTCCATTTTGTGGGTCGCATGCTGAGCGCGACGCATAGAACCCAAAAACCTGTTTTGCAAGCCAAAAATTTTGAAACGACAAAATTTTCTCCAAATGTGCCCAAAATTGGAGTGAAGACACTCCATCATGTATCATGCTCAACTAGTGAAGCCTCGGCCAAAACTCGAAGCGGATCGGGCCTTTTCTTTTGTTTTAGCGCTTTTCTCAAACGCCTCTTGAGGACCTTCATTCTCGCTTTGCAAACATGCATGCGAGCCCAATAGTGAGTCTTCATGTGGCGAAGCATGTCCTTGTCCTTGTTTGCCTTCACCAACAACTTTTCCAAGTGAGTGTTGACCCGGATGAGCATCGATTCCCGATCAATAGGTGTCAAATCACCGGGTCTCCTACGAGCCAATTCTTGGTCTTCACGAATCTTGCGCAGCTCATAAAGTTCATGCTCATCCTCCAACTGCTTGTTGCGCTGCTCTAAGTAGTTGATCACCCATTTAGCCATCTGCAATTTCTTTTGCAGCGACTCATTCTCTTCCCTTTGTTCTCGGATAATCTCCTTAAGCTCTGAGCTGGGCGAACTAGCCTCAACATCAATGATACCGGTATCCTGAACTCCTGAAGGACCCTCATCAACCATGGGTCTCTTGCCCCTGTCCTGACTCTGTACTTGTGTTGTAGATGGAAGCGAGACCCCTTCCGCATGATGTGGAGATAATACTCGCTCTGGTGATGATTTCAACGAGACCCCTTCCACCCCGGGTGGAGAAAGTACTCGTCATGTAGCTGCAAATAAGGCCCTGGGGCCTTTCTGATATGTCACATATGTTGGAGCATCAACATGCTCGGTCTCATGCATGTCAAACTACTGTGAAGGCCCTCCCTCAGCATGGACGATCTCTAGAGGAGGCTGTAGCACTGAAAAGAAATCACGGGAGATGAAATCCTCCCAAGCAATACCCTGCTGTGCCAACTGATGCATCACTATGATTTTGATCAATGCATAGTGATATATGCTCCTGTGCTGATGTGCCGGGGTCTTCCTCTGTACTAAGGGTACCATCCTCTTTATGTTTCAGCACATGAAAAATGGAATGCTCATCATACGTACCCGTGTGAAATGCATCAACAAACGTACATGGTACGCATAGAGACGTGAAAATCTGTCCTCACAGCTGAAATACCGAATGATGAGTTTCATCAATGGTGCAAACTCATCTTTCAGGTATCTGAAAGGAAAGGCCACGCTCAAGTGTCTGATATATGCGGGCTTGACATATGGTTCATAATAATATCGGTCCAGCATCTGGAGTTTACTCCATTCCTCCCCCACATTTGGTATTCCGGTGGCCTGAGAAATAGTGTCGGGTGACAAAGTGAAATCCACTCCTACAAGGTTCACATGACCATCCTGTAAGTTAAGGACAAATAGACGGACCAGTTCCCGATGATGCTGAGTTTGTGATATCATCTCACAATATTGGTAACATGCTTGGCACCGAAAACAATCCATGGCAAGCGGGCAAGCTTGCAATTGAGCCAAAGAGGTAGGCTCCTCCCTAACATGTTGTCCACTCTTGCCACCCCCGTGATATCTTTGTGGCACATTAGGCACATTGACCTCCGGTGTAGAGTCACTATCATAATCCTTCTCATATTCGGACTCAGTGTCTGACATGTTCTCTAAAAACAAGGTGGCCGGAATATATATATTTGCTGATATGAAACTATGTGCCAAAAGTTGACTGTTGACTTTTTGTCTCTTTATTAAAATGTTGTAACCAAGGGGACATAAATGATGGGAATTGTTAGGAAAAGGGAAGCAAGGGAAATGGAACAATGGAAATAAAATGAGGAGATTAGGGAAGGGACAAGGGGGATAGAAGTGTTTTAGGGTTTTGAAACAAGGTAGGGATCATATGGCTATAGGAAAATGATTGGGAGTTTGAGAGAGGAAGGTGTAGTGTTGTGGGGATTTATTTGGGAAAATATTTGGGGGATATAGGAAATGTGAAATAGGGGAAAATGAAGCCTTGGCAACAATAATTTTTTAAAACCCTACAACAAACTTTGGACTTGAATCATTACAGCAATTTGATAAACATGGAGGGTTTCTTTTCACTTGATTTTTCATGAAAAAGAGAGGCTAATTTCTTCCTATATACCACATATACACCATCCAAAAACAAAACCAAGTGGTGATTGCAGGCCTACCTGAGAATTTAGGCATGAGGGGAGGTGATTTGAGTGGCTTCTTGGTGAATTTGTAGGCAGAAACCCTATGCGCCGCGTGCTTTACCCAATGCGCCGCGTGCTCTGAGTGCACCACGCCAGTGTTAATTTACACAGGAGAAAGTGGCCTGATGCGCCGCGCGCTCTGAGTGCGCCGCGCGCCTATGCTGATGCGCCGTGCGCTCTGAGTGTGCCACGCGCCTATGCTGATGCGCCGCGCGCCTCTGGAACTGACCAACTACTCACGAACTTGCCTCAAACTTGCAAAATCACCTTTCAATGATACTCTTAGCTCTCGAAATGTGTAATGGGTTGGAAATGAGGAGAAATCACTTGATATAGCATCCATTTTGATTTTTGCTCAATGAAAACCCATTTTTCTTATATTTGGTTGTTGACACTTTTTCGAAATTAATAGGCTCTGACCTTTTTGGTTTCCTTCATAAAATAGGTTGAAATGATGAGTTTCTCTGATAATTTTTTGCAGGTATAGCTCTGATATGTTTCAGCAAAGGAGACCAGGGCTGCACTTGAACAATTGAAGAACTGAAAAATTTTACAATTTTTACAAAAATGAGGTGGCGACTTGCCTTCAAAACAGAGTTTTGAAGAGAAGTCCTTATTCAGCTATACAATGGTGACAATTATTGAAGTGATGATTTATCAAAGGCATCCCTCTGGCCTGCTGGTCTTCTAAGACTTTTCAGGACTAAATTAACTCAAACCCTAGACCTAGACCTAAAAAGTTAAAAAATGACTTGTGAAGCTTTATAACTCATCCTAAACCAGCAGTGATATGCACGAGGGGAATGAATGACACAGACCACTCCATCAGAGTTATGACATGCCTAACGAAATGCAACTGATGAAAACTGATGGGACACCTAAAACATGAAATGCAAAAAAGAGCTTTGATCTCTGATGGAGGGATAACTAGACCGACTCTAACACTACCGAACAAGTATAAATGTTAAGAATACAAAATGAGTAAAAAGAAGATGTTTGTGTTGTCCATGTAGAATCACATGATGTTAAATGTTTCTCCTCATTACCAAGGTTGAAGGAAGTTCACCCAGAGGATAATGGAGCAAGTCAGTTGTCAATGCAACAATGTTATGTAGTTCCAAGAGGACCATGGCAGCCTATTTAGCTTGATATGATGCAAGAGCCTAATTCACAATTTCAAGGTTATGCATATCCACCTTAAAGTAATTGGAAAACACCTTTTCCTTGGCAACATTGGCCATCTCAACCCCAAAACCAATCTTGGAAACGAGGTTGGAAAGGAACTTATGGGAGCCATCCACAATATCATCAATATTTTCCTCAATATCCTCCATACCCAACTCCATGTTATCCCTACCATTCACCTCCACCACAACCACAACCCCATCCGCATATATCTCAAATATACTCTCCCACTAAGCTACCTGTACCACCATTTCAAAACCCACACATTGAAGTAGTTCAGCCCACTTACAATGCTAAGGTACAACACTTCCAAACATATCCTCTTGCGCTCAATGGTATTCACCATAGCTCAGGAAGAGTATTGAAAGAAAGAAATTCTCTTGATACCATTGAAGGACTACATCCAGAAGAAGAAGATTCGAAAGAGAAGATCAAAGAATCATGGGTTGCACTTGATGAAGAGCAGACATCAAAATCAGAGATTGGGAAAGATATCTCATGGTTACCATCAAATCCTCCATGTATTCAAGAGATCAATCAACAAAAAGAGGAAGACTTGAAGGTCATTATAGATGAAGAAATCCAAGATTGTCCAAATCAGCAAGTGGACCAGAGGCATCACAACTATATTGAAATATGGTTCCAGACAGTCACTAAGTTGCAACAATACTCTCTTCTTCAATTGTGTTTGATATCATCAAGGTTAAATCATTTGGTCTATGAAATCCAGGTACATGCCAAAGCATACATTTCAAGCCTACACATCATTTTGTCTGTCATCTTGATGTGCACATGGCTCCATTGGAAGTATTATTATACTTGAAAGTGATTTTGTTTTTCAAGTAGAGTAGGGTAGAACAAAAAAAAATAAAAGATAAAAAATTGAAAAATAAGAGAAAAAAATAAAAGTCTCAAGTGAAAACCTCCTTTGAGGCGCCTCAGATTGGCTCATTGATTGAAAACGTCCATGAGGAGGTCAATGGGTGGGGAAAAAATAAAAAAGAGGAAACAAATAAAATATCCAAGGTGAAAACCTCCTTTGAGGTGCCTAGGCAGACCTGCTAGGCGAAAACCTCCTTGAGGCAGCTAGCAGGCCTAGAAAAAGAAAAAAGAAAAAAATTAAAAAATCCATGTATCTCTTTGATGAATGTAGGTGTTGTCCAACATCTACATGGAACAAAAATCCATGTATCTCCTCCTTTGCTCAAATTCTCCAACAAGGCCAAGGCCATGCCAATCCATCACCCTCATCTATTTCCACCATCCACCCATCATCTCAAGCTTCTACCATTCATTTTTCTTGTTGTCCTAGAAAACTATAGATGTTCTATTTTATTACAGGATACAAAAATACATAAAGCGGAAATTTGTTTTTTACATAACCTGAAAACCATGCATCCATTTGCCAAGAGGTTTCAGGGGGAGATGCATATGGATGATGGTAACATGATCAAGAAATTTAGCAAATTCCAGTGCACAATTTTTGAGAAATCAGCTTCCATCACCTACAACCAGTTTTGCATTTTCTCAATATCCATGCTTCCACTTAAAAAGTTGTTTCATGGGGAGATGCATATGGATTATTTTAACATGCCCAAGAAATTGCAACAAATTCCAGTGCACGGCTTACAAGAAATTGGCCTCCATATCCTTTAGCCATTTTTAGTTTTTCTTGAGATTCGTGCATCCATTGACCAATTTTTTTTATGGAGAGGTGCATATTGATGACAGAAACATGATCAACAAGTTTTAGGTCAATCCATTCTACCGTTTGGTAGATATGGACAAAACAAAAGGTTGTCATGTAAACCTACAAGATTCCCTGAAAACCTACAGGATCCTATAGGAGATCCTACAGGATACAGAACAACACCTACATGATTGGCAGTGAGTAGTTTTAAAAGGGAAAAGCAAAGGTTTTCTTCATCAAGAAGTGATAAGGAGGTAGGCTCTATACTTTCCCACATTTTCCAAGTGAAAATAATATAGAAAATCCTTCTAGTTTATTGAAAAATATTGCAGTCTAGGGGAACTGTCTACACATAATTTTTAAACTTAGTATCAGACATTAACAAACCTCCACCCATCAAAGAAAAATGATAGGGGAACCCATCAACATTGTGAGGATTCATCAGTACCCTCCTATACTAGAGATATTCAAAAGGCATAATTGGATGGGTTTCTTTGAAAAATTGAGGGGATGTGATGATGAAGTAGCCAGAGATTTGCAGTCAGCTTCAGCATGGAGATCCAGAGGTCAAAGAAGCTCCTCCAGAGCTTAGCAACAACATCAAGATCATCAACATCACCATCCAACACCTACACATCAGCATCAACTGAGCCACAGCATGCAATTCTCTCCAACAACCATCAAGTAGGTACAGGTATGCAATATTCTTGACCTCTTCTCTTCAGCATATTATAGTTAGAAATTTTTTGGAATTGCATGAGAGATGAGGTTTTATAAGCTAAGGATGGGTTGACAGTCTCAACTGCCTTCAACTAGTTAATTGCAACTCACTCCTTCACTCATGCAATGTTGAAAAGTCAAATTATGAAGGGTGATGAATTCAAGGGATGCGGGCAATAGTTAAAAGAAGAAATTTTTGCAAAGGCCAAGTCACCACGACACTCCAAGCCCTCCATCCACTTCATATTCACTATTCATCCATTCCATTTCATTCTTGAAAAAAAAACAAATAGAGCATCCTCTCCATTTTCACAAACCTACACTACTCCCTTTGAGCCCTAGCATCATCATCCAATCCCTCTTCATCATTATCATCACTCCCATGCAGTTAGAAAACCCTGAAAGAGGAGGAATGAATACTACAGTAAGGAAAAATGTTGCTACAAGAAGGAAGAAATGAACAAAGATGGCAATGCTTAAGAGAGACCTAATCAAAAAAGAGAACTCCAAGGCCATTAGGCAGCCATCTAGGCCACAAGAGAGAAGAAGTAAGCAACAAAAGGAAATAAGGCATTCACCATCAAAACAGAACTCAAACTGCAACGATGAAAAGATGTTTTCCAAGAGGACTCCAATCACATTTTAGCTTTTGTACAAGGCATAAAAATGGGCAAAAGGAACGAGAGTCAAGTTGAGGGCCTGCCCTAACCTCGGACTATCATTTATGCTCAAAACTGGTATCTTGTAGTTTCAATGGGGTTTCCTGTAGGTTTTTTGTAGTTTTGATAGGAATTACTACAGGATGTCCTAGTTCTCATATAAATGCATTTTGAAGGTGTTAGAGGTGTCCAAATGGTGGAACAAGGTGGCAAACGGTTGATAAGGATGTGGAAGACCTTGCTAAACTGAAAACTATTCAAGAACCCATCTTGAATGAGGAGAAGAAGGCAAGCTAAAGGTCTCAAGAAATAATGATTTTTCTTGCACAATTATGTTTTTGGGCTTGTCCTTGCAAAAATTACAGCCAAGATTGTTAACGCACAAGAGAGAGGCCACTAGGGCCATGAATGAGGCACAATGAGGTCACTAAGTTGGTTAGAGGATGAGCAACACTTTCAGCAGGGGGGTATGATGGGCCTCTAAATTAGACATAAATTAAAGCACATGCCTCTAAATTGAACATAACTTAAGGCCCATGACCATCCTCTGGCACATTAAGCCTCTCTTCTTGCATAAGATAATGTATTTTTAACTTTAAGATATTCATTATGAAGGTTTATGAATACTTGCATATTTGTGCCTAATATTATTTATTTTTGTGGAATATTATGAGAATATTGGGTAGATTATGAAGATTTGGAGGAGAAGATAATTTAGGTGATCGTTCCCTACTATAGGAGGATCAATAATAAATAATAAATCAACAAGATATTATGGAATCATGGTAGAGATTGTGGAACTCCAATGGTTGAGAAAATCTAGGAATGTGTTCCCTACCATTTAATGCAGATTCCTAGTATTGTGGACCAGATCCACTAATCAAGGGATTTTGGTGGGGAAAGATTCCTCCATTCATGGGGAATGATTCCTAATCCTTTTTTATAACTACCAAGTCTAATTTTCTTCTAGGGGGAGATTTTTCATTAGTGTTCTTGTGTAGAGAACTCGTATTTTTGCAGCTCCATTGTATTTCCTTGCAGGGATGTCATTATGTTGATGAAAATAATGAAGATTGGTGTCATATTCAGCTTTTGAATCTTGTTCTCCTCCATAGGTCTTTGAGTATCCTTGGGCTTGGCCATCCAAGGGGCCTTAGAGCCCTTTTGTATCATTTTCTTTCCTTCTTTTCACTAGTTATTCACATGCATCTCTAGTTTGTATTTCTTTCTATTTCTGCATTTAGAATTAATGATTTCTTGTTGTAGGATAGAGTTAAATGGTTGATGTAAGTTCTTTTGTAGTATCACAAGAATTATTTCATCCTTGGAAAATATTTGTAAGTTCATAGTAATCATTGAGCTGCTTGGATTAGTCTTCTTATTCTCAAATCTAGATTTCTGGAACTCCTTCGTGGCAAAGAACAATAAATTTCTGCTATTTTTTACAACATGCTAATGAGCTTCAATCAAGTTTATTCCACTTTAATTAGATCAAAAACAAATTCTAGTTCATAACGAAAATCACCCCACTGCATTTTCACTTGATTAAGTTAGGCATTTTTTAGATTTACTACCTCAAAATTTCTCGAATTTCTAGATTTTTGACTAATAATGTTTTTCTCTTTTGTAGCATGGGTTAACAGAGGTATTTTTGAGTGATTCCACTTGGAATTGGTACCTAAGACATCCTAGTCAATAAAAATTTTGTCTCGTCCAATTTGGATTTGATTTTCTTGGTCATTCGATGAATGATAGTAAATTTGTACATCCTGTAGGAAATCACTATAGCATCCTGTAGGAAATCCTGTTTTGAGCCCAAATTGAGAAAAATCATCATTGAAGTTGGGATTATCCCTTTACTTGACCTCCATACCATCAACACCATTTTAACCCTCTTGCTCCACACTTAGGTCAAAATTTTTCTATTTTTCAAGAGTAGGATTTGATTTCCATTTCTTCTATCTTCAGTCTTACATTAGATCTCATTAATGTTTTATATCATTCTACAAATTTTACCTCATGTGCGAAGTAGACAACTAGCTCATGAAATTTGATTTCATTTAGATAATTGAAATTCTTCTTGTTTGCATGATTTTTTGGTAAATGTCAATGTTTGATGCAGTGTAGGTGTTTTAGGAGTACAAAGAGATTTCATAGTCAATAACCTCATCCCAACTTCATCCGCCCATGGTCCTTAATTTCTTTCACTAAACCCTCACCAATTTCATCATTTCACAAGGAAACATCTCCAAGTTTTTTGAGCAAATCCAACCATGTCCCAACTTTGGTTTTGAGTTTCGAAGTGGTCCTAGGCACTCCCTTGTGTCATTCCATCCACCGACCACATTCCCTAAGCTTTCCATCACCTTCAAAATCCATCCTTTTTCACTAGGTTGTATCATGTAGGTTTTTAGGGGATCCTATAGGTTTTTAGGACATCCTGTAGGAAACCCTGTTTTGAGGCCGAATTGAGGAAAAAGCCTCTAGAAATCTAGCAAAGGGTTCCTACTTGTCTCCCAAGCCTTCCAACCATTCACCATCATCTCCAAGCCACCCGCCACATCACCAAAAGAGATTAGCTTTCAACTCTCACCTGGAAAAAAAAAAGACAAAAGGAAAAACAAATTTATTTTATTCATTTACATAAACAACAGTAGAAGGTTTGATGGTTTGAATCTGCATGCTTACGAAAGTAGGATTTCACACATGTTAACTTAGCATTCTTTTGAAGAAAAACCTCTTAGAAGTTAGTTAGAAAATGGTGTGTTTTATCATTTGACTTCAGCCTCTTTCCTTGTACTTTCATTCTTGCAATAGGTTAAGGTTCCATTTCGAGCATTTCATTTTCTGCAATTAGTTTAGGATTTCACTTCAGTATATGCACCCCATTACATCATGACATCAAAAGAAGGACATATTGTATGCTGCAAATATAGTGTCGATACCTCTTAAGTTTGTAAGAACCCCGTGTTGATAATTAAAGTCGGTAGTCTTTGGATTTGCGGCATTCTTGTTGCAATACCAAGGCTCATCAAGGGTGTATTGGTCAACATGAAGGAATAACTGTCTAAAGAAAAAGAAGGAAAAATGAAAAACTTTGGTTATGGTGTAATTCTGATTTCCTTTTTCCTAGAGAGGATTCCATTATTACAGCCTCATCATATCACACCCAAGCTTATTGATCTGAGGGTTCCATGGATGAGGAGGTGGATAGACCTTATGGCTCGACATGCAAGCCCATCAACGGTCAACTTTATATCAGCCTTCTTCAAGTGGCTACATAAACAGTTCATTATGATTGATGATTATCCATACATAGTTTCCGATTTCCATGATGACCCTGAGCTCGTACTTCCTGAGGATGAGAAATCAGGTGTTATGGGTAAGATACTTTAACCATTTTTAAAATTTTTAAAGAAAATTTTTACAAAACAAAATTGTGTTTTTTGATGTTTCTGAGACTAAACTATTGATTTTTTCATGTTGATGTTGGACATGTTCCACCTCTAGGTGCTTCATATCTCTGTCATGCAGGAGAGCCACAAGAGGTTGTAGTACCAACACAGATTACCGCAGTAGGATAGGATACACTGTAGGATCTTGATATACCGGAGACCCTAATAGAGGTGGAGTTGCACCTAGAGGGGATGACACATGAGATTGATCAGACTGTGGTCAATTAGATCCCCATGCAACTTCAGTGATACACTATCTGAGTGTCTGGCCGTATCGGTCGGCTACTGCACAAGATAGCTTCTACAGTGGCACATTATCATGAGCACTATTATTCTATTGGGGTTCATAGCCATATTTGCATATAGTTATTGATATAGGTCATATGGCCATATGTGTCTCGGACACAAATTTTGTAAAACCAAATTATATATATATATATATATATTAGTGTTTCTATGTTCGTATTGTTGTTTTCAATTTATGTGATATGTGTTGAAACCTATTTACATTCATTGCAAATTTCTATCTAAAACATGAATAGCTAATGCATCTCCTAACTTATTTAGATATCTAGAAATATGTTGATATTGGATGAAATCAAAATGTTTTCTAGAAGGTGAACCCTTAAGAACATGCGAAGGATGGTTAGACTTCCAACTGAATAAACAATGACCAATTCTAGTACCATAGGTTGTCAGTCAAGTCTGATGACTAAATGGCAAATACCATGTGCAATAGCATCAGACAGTAGCTCGACCACTGCACTATACCTAGCAATGTTTTTGGTAGAGCAACCAATACAAATCCCTTGTAGAATCACTAACTCTCCATTTGGAGCAAAGATAGCCCACACTACGGAGGATATATTTTGAGTACTAGACTAGTACCATCTGCATAACTGATATATGGTTCAAGGGATGTCGACATCTACAAACCAAATGTAAATGGGTTCAAAATAAATAATAAGAAACTCTAAAGAGACACACTACAAACACACTCAACACACCTATAAACAATATGTACATAGTGCACAACGCATGAGATCAAGCGTAGTATTTTTTTAGGTACAAGCCATTCCTAGGTTCTGCCAAAGGGACTCTGTTAAAATCAACTAACTCGTAGGATCCTTTAGCAAGGACACACTTGACAATATATGGGCCTAACCACATCAGTTGGAACTTTCTTTCTCCTAATTTATCAGACTTTTGGTCATATAAAAGGACAAGGTCTCCTTTTAAGAAGACACAAGGCTAGACACTTTTTTCATATTGCGCCTTGACACATTTCTTCTAAGCTTCATTAGCCATAACAGCATCTCACTGAGTCTCATCTAATCAGGTCATATTTAAGAGACATTCCTCTTCTACGAAAGTAGTGGGAAGGAGTTATATAACTAGTTTCATTGATGGAATCTCACATTTGATTGGGAGGATTTCTTCTAGATCATAAACCAACTAAAAGGGTGTAAATCTAGTAGCAGTCCTCACTGAGATTTGGTATGCTGACAAGGTAGGATAAAGAAGAAAAATCCAGTCTGATTTATGAACCCCTATCATATGTTGAAGAATTGCTTTAAGAACTTTGTTGATAGCCTCAACCTATTCATTAGCTTGAGGATAGTAGGGAGAGGAAATTTCATAGGAAAGTCCCAACTTGGCACCTAGTTTAGTCATCATATGCTTTCAGAAATGCTTTCTGTGATCCATAGATATGGCTTACGGAACACCAAACTGTACGACAACATTACTCAAAAATAAATATGTAGTCGTTTTTCCAGTGTTGTTAAATGTAGGCATCGCCTCTACCCATTTAGTAAAATAATCCACTGTGACAATAATATAGCCATGCCCCCCATGTTGAAAATAATACTGAGAGGGGGGGGCGAATCAGTATTATCTAGTTCTTTTAACAAATCTTCCTTATTTACACTTTGAATTATTTTTGCATATCAGTACCATAAAATAATGAGCATGAACAAGAAAAACAGACAGTCACATCAAAGAACACCAGATATAAGGTGGAAACCCAATGTGGGTGAAAACCACCTGCTGCAATATGTCTCTATCTTCTTTCAAAATTAGAAACTCCTTTTACAATGGTCTTGTACTGGTGCAGTCCTTTACCAGTACGCAGGCTGCAACCTGCAGAGAGCTACAACTCTCTCTCGTTTTCCAGTCTCTCCTGGAAGGGAGCTACAACCCTCTACTTCTTTTCTTTCAAGGACCACTTTTCATAAGGATCCATAAACATCAAATGATCATCAAGTACATGTAGATTTCACAGCCAACAACAGTAACCAGATCAACAAAACATAACTAAACCTAGAACACCTTATGAACAGAAAAATTCAGTCAACAGCTAGTCATGAGACAGATACGCAACTTTCCTTTCTTTGGCCTGCGTCGCTACGCACTTCACCCTCTGCTTCTCTGCATATACCCGCAGAGTTCCTTCTGCTGCACTGCGTGCCCACACACTGCTTCTTCTACCGCGCTGCGTACAGTACGCACCCAAATGCACTATCGCGCCGCGTACTGCCACAGTAGGGACGCACCCAGAAAGACTATCGCGCAGCGTATGTTTACTGTGCGTACGCACCTGAACCACTTCTACTCTGCGTACACACGCAGTTCGCCTGTTTTTGCGCAGCGTACCCACGCAGTCACCCTTCTTCTGCTCTGCGTACCCACACAGTTCACCTATTTCTGTTCTGCGTACCCACGCAGAGGCACCGTTAAACACCTGCGTACTTCAGATTAGGGCCGAATTTGCAGATTAGTGTGCTACAGTTAGACGGATGCTCAGATCTGATCAAGCGCTCGAGAGATCACCCTTCACAGATTCGCTTTCCAGTTTACTTTCATATAGATCAAGCTTTTGAAACAATAACCCAAATATTTCAGATCTTAAGATATTCAACCCAAAAGCATACTGAAGCCAAATGATCTCCTTTTCTTTATATAGGCAAGCTCTTCCTCAAAACATGGATCAATACCACGGGCCAAAACCATAATAACACAATACCGTCGGCTAAATACCAAGGGTTAATCATAAGAAACCCCACGTGTGCGCGCTTTACTGCCTTGAAGTGTGTGCACTGGGGGTACGTACCTCCTGAACGACTGACCTGCGTGTTTGGCCGCGGTCCCTGCACGGCGTACCTGCGGGTACGCATCTTCTGAACTGTTCTCTTGCGTACTTCTTAATTTTCATCATATTGAGAGCCTTGCCATGGGTGTTGCCATCAAGTACAACATCTGTAACATATAACTTCACCAGAAACATAATGCCAACAGTAGATCTTCAATAACATCATTGAACTCTGAGGAGGAAGGGTACAACCTCCAAACACCTCCTCTCTTTTCATCCAGATTTCAGGTCAGCTTGAAGTCCCCTGTAATAATCCAATCCTTTGTTGCCCAAAAGCTGTTCAAACCACGCAGATGGGAGAGAAAGAGGGATTTCTCACGTGGGTTGGAGGGACCATAAACTACAGTAAGACTCTTCTAGCCCTCCGTACCTATTATTCTGAAGGCCACAGAGAGGGAGAACCAAGAACCAACCCAATCTGTGAGCATGACATTGTCAGGGCCGCAAAGGATAGCTAGACCCCTCATAGACTCAATCACATGTACAAACATGACTTTAATATTCTTCCAACATCTCTGACTGTTCTCAATGATTTTCATTTCATTCATTTTGGTTTCTTTTAACAGGACTATTGTGGGCTTATGCTTATCAATATTTTCCTTTAGGGATGAAATATTACCTGAAATGTTAAAGCCCCTAATGTTCCAAGAGATGATCTTCATGAGAAAGGTGTGGCAGATCTAGGAAAGTAATCCGTTAATCATCTCATCTTCCCTGAATTCAACAATAATTTACCAACTCGCGGATAAGATCTTTGGTCGATTTCCTTCCTTTCTTGCCTATCTCCAAACCTCCTGGATCTATAATGGTGAGGGCTAATGGGTTATTGTCTTTCCCTATACCCTGCAAATCTAGATCCAGTTTACCCACTATAGCTACCCATTGAGAGTAAATATGACCAAAATGCAACACCTGACTACCTAGAATGTCTTTGACATCTGATGTGATCCAAAATTTGAAAATCTCTATCATTTTCTACTCATTTACTCCTGATATGTTATTCTTCTCTTCCACTTCCAGTATCCTACTTGTATGGGTAAGGACGTCTTTCAACCTTCGAGCATACTCAGGATGTTCTGGCATCTTCCACTTGGTTGTGATCTTTTCCCCTAAGGAGATGGGTTTCTTATCTACTTCCATGGACTAGGTGATCTCCTTGGAGGAGGAGGGGACCTCCTCTCTCATCTGTTCCTGATCTGGATCGAGGGTTTCTAGGGAAACAAATGGTTAATGGGACTGAGAGACATCGAGGGTGTTGAGACCTTGGGGGTCATTTTTGGCTATGATTGCTGGGCCTCATCAGCCGCTGGGTGCGGCTACGATGATTCGTGAGGGGTCCACTTTAGGTGCGGATGATGTACTCCAACTTGTTGGAACCATTCTTCATCTCATTACTGAGCGAAAAACCTAGCTTCCTCTGCCATGGTCATGGGGTAATATTTGAATAAATGACCATATTATGGAACCTTTAGCACTTGAAAGGGACATGTTCATAATGGAGAGGCTAGATCAAGTGGTATCATGGTAGACTAATTTGATTGAATCTGGTAGTGGTTGCGAGATGTTCATATGCACACATATTTGAGAGAAGGCTGCATGGTGACGTTGTTTAGTAACCTCAGATATTTTGACAAATTGTTCGATGGAATTGCCTATGCCTTCTAGGATGTCTTGCTCCCCGAAATCATTCGGTAGTGAGTACATTCGCACCTAGACTGGAACTGCTGTGAATTATTCCTTATGAGGGTTATAACATTCTTCCTAATATGTGATGAACAACTCCGCACTACCCATAAATTATGGCCCATTTTTGAAGATGCACTGTTTGTCCTCCAGATCTACAAAAATGACCGTGAAAAATCCATTTGCTCAGAGTAAGAGCTCTATTTTCTTTCGCGGTGCCCATTTGTGTTGGATCCACATTAAGATTTCTTTCTCCTTAGGTGAGATGCCCAGAAATTTCTAGATCATAGCATGATCTTTCATATACTAGCGACCTTGCTCCAGGAAATTGTTAGTGATTACAAACTTAGGATTGGTTGTTGCTCGTTGCAAACAGTAGCTTTTTCCTTCTCTCACTTGCCACTGCACCCCCATGGTAGGGGTTTCTTCTACACCTAGTGTAACAATTGTATTTTCTGGGTTCTTCCATCCTTGAATGAATAGGGTGCGATTCACCGCATCCATGAAGGACCGCGACCCCTCACCCTGAGGCAGGGGGCCATTCATTGTCGCTCCTCTCAGTTGCCAACATGATTTGGTGGAAATGATGGCCAACAAATGGTTCAGAGAGAAGATCTGAGCCATCATGGGTTCTGATCCATCAGGAGGATGCTCTGTCAGCGATGTGCATAAACCCTAGTAGAGCTCTTGCCAAACTTTTCCCAAGGTTGAGATGATATAGAGATTTTCCAAACTTACTAGAGCCCATTTCATTTTCTCCTCAGATCCTCATCACAATAAGTTCCTTTGGATGTTGCAAATACTATTTAGGATTTACTTAAGAGAAACCTGGGTAGAGAACAAATAGAGGGGCATAAATTGAAGGTCAAATTTTACAAGGACCAATCTACCTGCTAGGTTGAGGGATCGAAAGGTTCAATTAACGAGTTTCTTGTGAAGCTTGGAGAGGAGGTATTGCCAAGTGGATTTTATAAGAACTCTTTCCGTGAGAGGCACACCCAGATACTTTGATGGTAGGGGACAATTTTGAAACCCCATAATTCTAGTTATGTTCCTTTGGATAGGAGGAGGGGTATTGAAAAATAAGATTTTGGATTTTTCTAGATTGATAGTAGTGCCCGAGGCTTCTAAGAAAAGGCGTAGGATTTGCTTGAAAGACTTAGCCTTCTTAAGAATGGGTACAAACATTAGAAGAGTGTCATCCATGAATTTTTGATGGGTAGATGTTGTACTAGAGTCATGAAGCTTCAAACTAGTCATATGGTTATTGTCCTTAGCTGCAAAGATGGCCCTCCCCAAGCCCTCAACCATGCGAATTTATAATAAAGGAAATAAAGGGTCATCTTGTATAATTCCTTGAGAGTTGGAGAAGGGTTGGGAGGGGATCAATTGATGAGGATGGAGAAGAAGGGTCCAAATGTGCGAGTGATGATCCAATTGATCCAATCCTAATGGAAGCCAAAGGCCTTGAGCACCTCTCTTATATACTGCCAGCTGATCTTGTCAAAATACTTAGACATATCCAACTGCATCAACATCCCAAGGTGATTGGAGGTTTTGAGTGAATGGATAGTTTCATGGGATAGGATTATTCTCTCAAGGAGTTTCTTGCCTTTTACATAGCTCGATTGGCAGTTTGAGATGAGGAGAGGTTTGATTTTATTAAAAATTATTTTAGTAGGATGTTATAAATGAAATTACAGTGCTATAGGGTGATACATGTTAGGGGCATTTTCTCCTTCTTCCTTTGGGATCAAGGTTAGGAAAGTGGCGTTGAAGGCTTTCTGAATGGTTTTGGTTCACCTTGAATCCTCCATAATGGCATGCACTTCTTCTTTGATTATAGGCCATCAAAATTTAAAGAAATTTGTGGTGAAGCCATCTGGTCCAGGGGCTTTCCCTAAGGGTATTGACATGACTACCTCTCCCACCTCTTGCTCAGATATTTCTTTGAGAAACATAGAGTTGTGGTCATCTTTCAATATTTCTAGGATATGTTGAACAATTTGTTTATTGTTGGTCCTCTGTCCAAAACTGGTTCAATGAGGAGATTAACAAAATAGGAGTTAAGCTCAGCTAATATATCCTCATGGGAGTGGATTATAAAGCCTTCCTCTGTCTTAAGAGAGAGGATCCTATTTTCCTTTCTTTGTTGGATCATGGATGTGTGAAAAATTTAGTATTACACTCCCATATTTCAACCACTGCACTCTTGATTTTTGCTGCCATATTTTCTCCTCTTGATTGGCTCTTGTTTCCCACTATTTTTGTAAGTCCTATTCCATATGTCTCAACTGATTAGAGGTCCTATTGAGGATATTATTTTTCTAGAGCTCTTCCATTTGATTCTCTAGGGATTTTTCTCCTTTAGGATATCCCCAAATATCTCCTTATTCCATTTTCAAATTCGGTTCTTGATGTGCTTCAATTTTCGCTGGAAGAAGAACATTAGGTATCATTTTAAGGGAAATTCCTCTTATCACCACTCCTTCATTTTTGCTTGAAATTGTGGATGGTCCAACCAGAAGGATTCAAACCTAAAGGGTCTATTTTTAGAAGCTCCTGAGAGGTGTATTTCAAGGGCAACCATCTAGTGGTATGATCTTAGGTGCTTAATAGGATGGATTATGAGATAAGGAACCAGTCTAGGTGGGAGAAATTTTTCCTTTCTCCCCCTCTTTTGTTGTTCTAGGTGTAGATATCTTTTTGAGTCTCTACATTTACCATTTCCATTTGGTCTATTGCTGATATGAAAACCTCCAAATCTATGTCAAATCGCTTTAGGCCTCCTGTTTTCTTAGATCATTTGAGAACCATGTTGAAGTCCGCCCCCATGATCCCGTGAGTGCTTGGCATGGCTTCTTGAATCTTTTCCAGAGTTATTAGCATTATGATTATTTCTTCGGCCCGATGAGGCCCATAGACATTTGAACACATAGGGTTTTCATAGTGCCAATAATTTGGAAGACTGCAGATAGGATGCTTGGGGTTGCAATGGAGGTTTTGAGAACCAACAATATTTCATTCCAAAGAATGAGCTGGCCTCCCATTGTGCCTATGGTAGTAGTATAAATACTATTGTAACCCTTCCAACATTGGTTTTGGAGGGAATGGATTTCTTCTAACCCTAATTTTACTTCTTGAATGAAAACTATTTTAGGTTTACCTGCCGTGATCTTTTGCTTGAAGAGTGTCCTCTTTGTGGATCCATTTAGGCATCTTATATTCCATGAAATTAGCTTCATTGGGAAGGTTTTCGAGTTAAGACTAAAGCCTTTACCTTTCCTTCATTAATCAACCTTGCTCCCAACTCCTGTAGTATTTGACATGTGGTCTTCCTTTGATGCTTCCTTCCTTCTCCTTTTGTATTGTATTACTCTACTATGATGTGAGACTTGATTCAGATCTTGGAGAAATATCCATATTGTCTCTTAGTCATTGCTTTCTTTATCTCTTCTTGATAAAGGTACACCTCTTCTATTTTTTGTAGGTATTCCTGTGGGATGGCATCCAATCCCCTCTTTTCCCAAACTTCCGTGATTTTGTTGAGGTCCATGTCCCCTTGAACTTATTCAATCACCTCTTCCTCCACTAAGTCATTTTTTCCTTCATGCTTCATTTCAATGTCTTTAGATTCTTTCCTTATCGAGCTTGGGATGGCCAAGGGGCCTGATTGCTTTTCCTGGTCCAATGGAGGGATGGGTGTCGATTCACATGCACCAACTTATGTTTCAATTCCATATTTGTCTTACTCTTCCTGCTCTTCACCGAGAGTTTCAAAATTGTTCTTATTGGGTTGGTGGGGTTGATATACCTTAAGGATTTTGGTTGTTCCTATCCTGATAGGCTACCTTCGTGAAACCTTGCTCGTTCGCCTTCTATTGAGCTTGAGAGTTAAAAACCTAAGTGGAATTTTGAGGAAAGTCCCTGAAAAGATGGCCAAGCTCATAGAATTTGTGGCATATGAAGGGGATGTGTTCACAATGTGTGCTTTTTAACCATATTTCATCTCTGAAGACCAGCTTAATGGATTCTGGGAAAGTTTGTGAAACATCCAAATAAGCACATATATGGGCATAGAATACATAACGCCCAACACGGGTGCCTTCTAACATTTTAATATATTCTCCAAGCATATATCCTATCCCTTTGAGGAAAAATCAAGACCAGTAGTCAGTGGGTAGGGAGTAAAGACAAATACAAATTGGGTCTTGTGAAGTCCTGCTTCTTTGGCATAAAGTTCTCTTTCTAAAATCTCATATATAGGCCAGTTGAGTTGAAAAATTAGTGTCCTCCATCAAAGATGTGATACTTATCCTCCAACATGTTAGGTCCCTATACTACTAATGTAGTCTCCATATTTTTAATATTGTGCCCCATAGAAGCCCACTATTGTTATTTTTGTGCCCTTACATTATTATTGTTATGTAGGCTCTGATTATATTGTGATCCCATAGAATCCTATATATAGAAAGGAGGCCTTGTCATTTGCATCATTCAATAATTTTTCATTTATGTGATGTAAAGGAGGTTTCTCCCTTGAAGAGGATAATTTTGAAGTCGTTGATCTATCTCTTTTTTTATCTGGTTAAATAATATTTGGTAATGGAGATTTGGATTCTAGGGTTTCGCTGCTTCAAAAAAACCATCGTGGAATTTTAGCTATAAATTTTTCTATATGAAGATTCAGAAGCTAAAATTGAAACCACATGGAGCTAAAATCTTGGTTAACTTCATATACAAATTTCAGATCTTGTCTTGCTATATTGTAGGAGATATGATCTAAGGAAGTTAGGGTTTTTGTATGCTCCATAATTCCATCTCAAACAAGTGACCTAGGGAAATAACTTTATATCTGAGAATCAGATTTGAATTTCATAAATAGTGAAAGAAATAAGACGAACTATAGTTTTTTGGGTATAATTTTCAAGGCCGAAGATCGAAACAGTGACACGTGGCACTCCATACAAGTTTGCTATGCTGAAGTAGTCTATTATCAGGTCATTCATGGAGATTGAGCGTAACTCTTTTTTGAAGAACCCAATATTGGTATGACTTGTTGGGCTGGAAAGAAGACTCAGAGGGATGCTACATGACATAATTTCAGATATTTGAGATTCACAATTATAGAGATACAATAGTTGCAATATCTAGATCCTAAAAAGCAAGAAAATGGTGTGTATTTTTTAAATTTTACATAACTTTTGTTTGAAAAATGAGTTTGAAGTGATTCAAAGAGCATAGTGAAGAATATATATAATTTTTTGATTTAAAAATTAATAGAAACAAAAAAAAGGACACACCTAGTAATCAAACATAAATCCTTCTATGGCACATGAAGAAGAGGAAGAAATGCAACATGATATATCAAAATTACGAGACCAAGTGCAACAAATTTCGGTCTTGCAAAGAGTAACCAAGAATGAAATGGAAGCTAAGATGGACGGTTTGAAGAATGGTTTAAAATAAAACATGGAAGGTTTGAAGGATGGATTAAAATAAGACATGGAAGGTTTTAAGGATGGTTTAAAAGAAAACATGGAAGGTTTGAAAAAAGGTTTGACAAAGTTGCTACAAGAAATGCTTCCTAATGGAAAAAAGATATTAGATGAAACTCATGATGAGAGCAAAATAAATGTTAATAATGATTTAATAGACTCTAACGTTGGATCATAAGACCCACCATATTCCAAAGATCGACATGAGGAATTTTGATCGTAAGGATTCAGTAACTTGGATACTACAGATGGACAAACATTTTGATCTCCATAATGTGAAACACACACAAAAGATACACATTAAAACTTTATATTTAGAACCCAATAAATTTTTATGGTATCAATGGCTTTGTTCTCGTAAAACACTTGTCACTTGGTAAATTTTTACTTAGTAAATGATAACAGATTATGAGGATACAAATATCAACACCTTCTTTAGCCAATTGATAAATCTCAAACAAAAGGGTTCAATGGCGGAGCACATTGAGGACTTCCAAAAATTGAATATAAGAGTAAATGATATTCCAGAGGAACATAGGATTGACATCTTCATATGGAATTTAGAGGATAACATCCAACATGAGTTTTTCCTTTGGGAACCTAGATCATTGGAGAAGGAATTCAGGGTGGTAGGAAAAGTTGAAAGCAAAATTATGGAAACAAGTAAGTCTACCACTCACAACTATAAAGATGGAAGTGTTACTACTCCTATCCTTCCACAAACTACAAGGTTGAAACCACAACAATAGGAAGAAAAAAGAGCAAAAGGTATTTTTTACAATTGTGATAGAAAATACACTAAAGGTCATAAGTGTGCCGAGAAGAGATTATTTTACATAGATTGTGAAGAAGAGGAAGAAAAGGAACAAGAAACGTTAAAAGAGGAGGATATACACCAGGAAAGAACCCTAGAGAAAAAGAAATGAATCTGACAATATCTTGTAATGCATTGGAAAAAACTACCACTCCTTAAACTCTCAAGATATAAGGACATATCAAGAAGAAAAATATAATAGCGCTGATTGATTTGGGTAGTACCGATACTTTTATTCATTCTAAGATAGCCAAGGAATTGAATTGATTCCTATATCCAACACCAGAGCGTCAAGTGATGGTTGCAAATGGATGAACTATAAATTTCTCTGGAAAGTTCCATAATATAAATCTATCCATGGGGGAATATGTATTTAATAGTCCAATGCTTTCCAATCCAATGGGTGGTGTTGGTGTTTTACTAGGAGTCCAATGGTTACGATCTTTGGGTATGGTAGCTTTTAATTTTCAAGAAATTTTCTTGAATTTTTTTGGGAAGGAAAGGAAGTTGAATTAAGGGATATCACAGGGAAACTAGGAAAGAGAACCAACTCTAATGTCATGAAAAATCTTCCAAAGAAATAATAATAGGGCATAATTGCACAATTATGCTAACTAGAGATTCAAACATCGAAATCATCTATTTCTCTAGATCTCCAAAAAGTCTTGCACAATCATTCCAAGGTATTTGAGACTCCCAAAGGCCTCCCACATATTCATGATCATGATCATGCTATTCATTTGATTCCAGGAAGTGTTACTCCAAACATCAGGCCTTACATATATCCCTATGCCCAAATGAGTGAAATTGAACGCATGGTTGCAGAAATGCTAGAGGCCGGTATAATTCAACCTAGTCAAATTTCTTTCTCTGCTTGAGTAGTATTGGTGCATAAGAAGGATGGTTCATGGTGCATGTGTCTGTATTATAGGGATCTTAACAAGCTCGATGAATTGTTGGATGAATTACATGGAGCAATTTACTTCACCAAGTTGGATCTTCGTTCACGATATCATCAAATTACAATGAAGACTAAAGACATTCCAAAAACAACATTTAGAAATCATGAGGGTCATTATGAATTTTTGGTCATGCCTTTTGGCCTTACCAATGCACCTTCTACATTTCAAGGTTTGATGAATTCAATTTTCAAACCCTTCCTTACAAAATTTGTGTTAGTATTTTTTGATGATATACTAATCTACACATGTCTTGGAAGGATCATGTTCAACATGTTGACAGGGTTTTCAAACTATTGGAGGAGAAACAATTATATGTAAAAACTTGAAAATGTTTCTTTGAAGTACAGGAAGTGGAATATTTGGGTCATATTGTATCTAATGAGGGTGTTAAGGTAGACCCTAACAAAATTTAATCCATTAAGGAATGAAAAATCCCCACAACCATAAATCATCTTCGAGGATTTCTTGGGTTGATTGGGTATTATCGCAAGTTTGTTAAGAATTATTGGAGAATAGAAGCGCCTTTAACACAATTACTGAAGAAAGATGCATTTTATTGGATTCATAGAAGCAACTAAGGCCTTTGAACATCTTAAAGAGGTAATGTGCCAAGCACTAGTCTTAGCTACGCTAGACTTCACAAAAACTTTTATTGTGGGATGTGATGCCCAGGGAAATGGAATTGGTGTTGTTTTAACGTAAGAAGGAAGACCCATTTCTTTTGAAAGTCATCCACTCAAAGGAAAGTATTTACATAAACCTATTTATGAGAAGGAAATGTTGGTAATACTACATGCACTAAATCAATGACGACCTTAGCTAATGCGAAGAAACTTCAAGGTAAAAATATATCATGATAGTCTTAAATGCTTTTTGGAACAAAGATTATCTTCAAAAGAACAACAAAAATGGGTCACAAATATGTTGGGTTATGACTTTGAAATGATCTATAAAAAGGGAAGAAAAATGTTCTTGCAGATCCACTCTCAAGAAAGGATGAGGATATGGAAGGATTTATTTGTTCCATTTCTATTATCCAACCATATTGGATAAACAAAGCAAGGGATGAATGTAAGAATGATGAAGAAGTGTGGACTCTCATTCAAAAGTTGCAGCAAGATCCCAATATATCTAATAAATTTTGTTGGAAAATGATTATATTATGGTACAAAGATCACTTATATCTTTGTAATAATTCCCAACCCAAACAAAATATTCTTTTGGAAGTGCACACCTCTCCCTTAGGAGAGCACTCATGATTTTTAAAAACTTACCACAGGGTCAAGAAGGATGTTTTTTTGAGAGGGCCTTAAATATGATATTCAAAAGTTTGTGGCAAAATGTTTGGTTTGCCAACAAAATAAAGTTGAGATAATTAAGACCCTAGGTCTGTTACAACCTTTAGTTATTCCAAGTCAAAGTTGGGATGAGGTTTCAATAGATTTTATCACAGGTTTACCCAAGTCCAAAGGAAAGAGTGTCATCATGGTGGTAGTTGATAGAGTTATCAAGTATGCACATTTTTGTGCTATCTCATCCATTTAAATCTACTACAAATGCTATTGAATTTATGGAAACAATTCAAAAGATACATGGAAACCCAAAGATTATTGTAAGTGACATAGATCCCATTTTCACTAGAATTTTTTGGACTTATTTTCTTGTCTATGTACTCAATTAGCTCATAGCTCATCTTATCATCCCCAATCTAATGGGAAAACGAAGATAGTGAACAAATGTTTGGAAGGATATCTTTGTTTATTTGTATCCTATAAACAAACACAATGAGTCAAGTGGTTACCTCTAGCTGAATGGTGGTATAACACTTCCTTCCATACTGCAGAAAAAATGACCCTATTTATGGCACTTTATGTATATCATCCGCCATCCATCACATCATCTTTAAGATACAATTCTAAGGTTCAAGTAGTTGAATATCACATCGCGCATCAACAACAAGTTCTCCAAATCTTAAAGGATAACCTCAATTTGGCGCAGAATTGAATGAAACAATAGGAAAATCAACATCTTAATGTAAGAGGTTTTGACGTAGGCGAATGGGTATTTTTACGGCTAAAACCATACAAAAAAAAATTTCCCTCAAGAAAGCTAAGAAGGATAATAAATTATCACCAAAGTACTAAGGTCCTTACAAGGCGTTACAAAATATTGGTACTGTGGAATACAAATTGGAGCTTCCCGCATCTTCCTGAGTGCACCTAGTTTTCCATGTTTCATACATAAAGAAGGTTATAGGTGACAAGCTCTTAGTTCAAAAAATTTTCTAGAACTTGACAAGGAAGGAAAAATAATATTGGAACTTGAAGAAATCATAGAAATAAGAACTAGACAACTACGAAATCGATCAATTTCAGAGTATCTCATCAAGTGGAAGAACTTACCCTCCGAAGATTCCACATGGGAGGATGAGAATTTTATATGGAAGCATCCAGAACTACTCAAGCATTGAGGACAACACTTTTTTGAAGGAGAGGGGCATGTTAGGTCCCTATAGTACTAATATAGTCCCCATATTGTTATTATTATGCCCCATAGAATCCCACTATTGTTATTGTTGTGCCCTTACATTATTATTGTTATGTAGGCTCTGATTATATTGTGATGCTTTAGACTCCTATAGATAGAAATGAGGTCTCGTCATTTGTATCATTCAAGGATTTTTCATTTATGTGATGTAAAGGAGGTTTCCCCCTCGAAGACGCTAATTTTCAAATCATTGATCTATCTCTTTTTTGATTTGGTTACATAACACAACAAGTCAAAAGTCACTGTGAAGAACCCTTTTGATCCATGCTAGAACTTGATTCCTCCTTTCAACTTCCATTTTACTTGGATCCACCAATGTAAATCTTTCTCTACAGGCCAAAAACCTATAAATTTGTAAATGATTACATTCTCTTGCATGTATTTTCTACATGCCGCAACATCTAGATCCTCTATTTCCAGAATTTGTATTTTCTTAGTATTTGGTTTGCAACGATTGGCTTCTTATGGTTGAGCTGTGTGCTTCTTGCTAGAGCTTGCAAAGTTATTGGTTGGATGATGACCTGAACCCTTTCCTGCCCCTCACTCTCCCAGGTTATTGGCAGGCTGCTTGTTGAAAGCATTGTAAGTGGTCAGTTTGGTAAAGAAGGAGGATTCCTTTTCCTTCCCTTTGCTAGTGAGAACTTCATTGAAGTAGGGGGATCCTGGACCCCCTCCTGAAACTTCCATGGCAGGTAGAGGGACGTAACCCTAGAACATGATCAGAAACTTGTCTCCTCGTGCTTGAACACCCGATCACCTATTAATGAAATTTAAATATGGTCACAAAATTACTATTTTTAATTTATATGGTAAAATAGATCTTTATTTATAACTATTATTTATATATTATATATTTTAAAGTGATAGAGGGTTTACATATATCTCAAAAGTAATTATAAAATATTATGATTGTGAAATGAGAGATGGTTTTTGGGTATGTAGTATTGATGAGCCATGGTATTGTAAAAATTCCTTTTTACAAGCTAATAATATATATCATAAAGTGGGCGTAAATATCTATGGTTAAAAATACTTTTATATTGTAAGTTTATTATGAGTAATAAAGTGTTTATGTTCTTATTAATTAAATTTAAATATGGCTATATAATCATTATTTTAATTTATAAGGTAAAATGGATTATAACTGCTACTTATATATATTTTTAATGTGATATGTATATTATGATTTTCCTTTATCTAATTTTTTTTTTTGTAATTTTATTAATAAAAACAAAATTACAGTATAACGAATTGAATTTTATTATTTTTATTACTTTTAACTTTTTACGAACACTGCAAGATCCCCCCATACTGGGCTATGTATTCATTTTAGCCTTTATTATTATTTAATTCAGTTGACATATAAATGTTTACAAATCTTTCACATTTTATAAATTGAACATATTAATATGGAATAGTCTAACTTACATAAGAATGGCTTTTTTCACAGCATTTTTTTCTCATTAATTTAATCAAAGTCTATATAGATTTTAAAAAACTTGAGTTTAAGTTATTTAATATGTACTAGGTTTTTACAGGGTGCTAAATCTATTTATGTATTCAAAAGTGTATTTTAAACAACAAAAAATCACATTCTTGCTTGAAGTTGTATTGCCAAATTCTGGTGAAAACAACTTTTTTGTCTATAAGTTAGACTACGCCTATTAATAATAAGTTCAAAGTATGTAGCCTTGTTGTAAATGTTTACATAATTTATTACATTACACCTTGATCTGTAAAATGCTGTTGATATTCCACTAGACAATTCGTCACAACAGATTTGATAATATTATATTAGAAACCTGAGATTCTGCACTGTTACAGTTTTATTTAGTTTCTAGATCTGTAAAATTAACTTTAATTACTGCATGCATGTAAAAGTAAATCAAGAAGAAAAGTATAGAACGAAAAAATAAGCTCACACACACATAATACACAAGATATTCTCTTTGGGAAACCATTTCGGGAGAAAACTCAGCTGGAAGGTGAGGTCGCTTCGCTATCTTTCTCTGTTTGGAAATATGGCTGCAGATACAAAGAAGTAATGTCTGTGGCCCATGGGTTGGTACAATGCATATATCCCCTCTGTGTGCGCTATGTCCTATCTCTCTTGGCTATCTTTGATAAACTATGGAACAAAATGCTCTCGAAAGAATGGAATGCCTCTTCCTCCTAGTGGCCCGTTATAACACAACCCGATAGCCTACTAGTGGTTAAGTTTGACTACATCAAATCTTAACTAGAGTTACAAAATAGACTCTTCTAGACTCTTTTATATCACAAAAATGTGGATAGCCCCTTTTCCATGAATAATGGGGACTGACACGACATCCTCTCGAACTATAGGTGTGAAAACAGGAAGGTCAACTTTGAAGTGGCATAACTTTTGCATACAGACTTCGTTTGATGCGATTCTTGCACTGTTGGAAAGCTATGTGTGTGTAGAATAGCATGAAAAGATGTTGCGCCTATGCGGAAAATTTTTACCCCAAAAAATGTTGTTTGATGCCTAAAAATGATCCCGGAAGGTTTAAGACCCTGTTTCATCGAACTAGGTCCCGCCAGTAAAAATGGTCTCGTGAGTTGATTCCTCCATTTTTCCACTCCAAATGAATTGAGATGGATGAAAAAAATATAATGATCCAATTCGGATCACACGTACACATATCCCATATACTGGGCTATAGAGCACCTCTCAACACAACAACTACTACTTTTGAGAGAAAATTTTAATATTGACAGATTAGGTAAAAGATTGAGGAAAAATATGTACTAAAAAATACCATAATCCATGCATAATCAATCAAAGAATGATCCAATTTGGATCACATGTACACATATCCCCTATAATGGGATATAGAGCACCTCTCGACGCAACAACTACTACTTTTGAGAGAAAAGTTTAATATTGAAAGATTAGGTAAAAGATTGAGGAAAACTACGTGCTAAAAAAATACCATAATCCATGCATAATAAATCAATTTAAACTTAAATTAAATCATTTTTATTTTTGAAGTTTTATCTTATTTTTATCATTTAGAATTAACCTTGGTCATGAGAGTAAAGATTGAGGAGTTGTCAGAGTTGTTGGGTGTGGAGCTTGATTATCTTCCTGATTCAGAGGTCTTTGTTTAAGCCAGATGTATACCCTAGGAAGACTGTACACCCTCCACGCAGGGGGGACTTGTCCTCTGTGAAGCTCAAAATTGATGAAAAATTACCTTGTAAAATATTTTATTTTTGTAGTCAATCTGGGTTGTTCATTAGGCGGATGATTTGGCGGTAGAAGTTATGTTAATTTAAGGTTTTTTTTTTCCCTATAAGGAAACCCTTAGATTATATGAGGGAATTTTATTGCTACTATTTATTATTATTCTGAGTGAGAAAGGAGGAGGGGAATTTGTGAGAGCGAGGAGGAAATTACAATGGATATGCTGTAGGTTGTATCTCTTCATTTTTCTATATAATATAAAAGGAAGGGTTGGATGTTTCTCCATGGATGTAGCCCAAATTGGGTGAAACACATATATTTGTGTCTCTCTCATTTTATGTGTTTTCTTTGTTTACGTTTTCACAATATTTTATGTGTTCCATTGCTCTGTAATATATGCCTTTCTAACAATTGGTATTAGAGACGAAGGTCTATTTGGCTGATAAACTTGTAGGAAAGAAATTTAATGACCAAAAATACCAGCTATGGAAGATGCTGATGGAATATTATATGTATCATAAATATCTGTACCTACCATTGAGTAGAAAATCAAAGAAGCCAACAAGTATGACAAACGAAGAATGAGATCTTCTTGATAGAAAGACACTAGGAACATTACGACTATGTCTAGCAGTGTCGTTGGCATTCAACATTTCAAAGGAAATGACAATAGAAGGTTTAATGATGAAATTGGCCAAACTATATGAAAAACCATCAGCATCAAATAAGATATTTCTTATGAAGCATCTATTTAATATGAATATGTTAGAAGGTGGATTTGTTTCTAATCATTTAAATGAATTTAACATGATTACTAGTCAGTTAAGTTCTGTAGGGGTAAATTTAGATGATGAAGTTAGGGATCTGTTATTTCTGTGCTCATTTCGAGAGAGTTGGAATGGCTTAGTTGTGGCTATCTGTAATTTTGTCTCTGAATCTAGTACTTTAAAGTTTGATGATGTTTTTGGTGCCATCCTTAGCAAGGAAATGCGATGAAAAAGCTCCGGTGAGACATTAGGTAGTGCTTTGACTACAAATACTAGGGGAAGAAAAATGGAAAGAGGAAGGATCCTAGGAAATCACAGTAAGTCAAGAAAAAGTAGATCAAAATCTAGACCAGGAATAATGTGTTGGAAATGCGGGAAGAAAGGACACCTGAAGAAAGAGCTCAAATCTCGGAAGGGAAAATATGGAGATGGACAAAAAGAGAACAATCATGAAGTGAATGCAACAGGTGATGTGTTGCAATATGATTTGATTCTTTCATTAGAGAATATTATTGATGCATGGGTGGTAGATTCAGGGGCCTCATTCCATGCCACATTTGATAGGAAACATTTTCATTACTATGTTCAAGGAGATTTTGGACATGTTTGTCTAGTTGATGACAAACCCTGTAAAATCATTGGAATGGGTAAGATTTCATAAAGAAAAAAAATGGAAAAAAATGGCTATTTAAGGAGGTAACACCTGCTCCATATATAAAGAAAAATATAATTTCAATGGGGTAGTTAGGTGTTGAAGATTATGTAACTACATTCACAGACAAAACTTGGAAGATCACTAAAGGAGCCATGGTAATAGAAAAAGGAGTAAAGGTTGGTACGCTGTATTTATCTAATGACATTTCTAATTATGTTAATGCATTAACCTCCATAGAAGAAGATATGACATTGTGATATTATAGGCTCAGGCACATGAGCGAGAAGGGGATGCAAATTCTTCACTAAAGAAATTTGTTGCTAGGTTTGAAGAATGTTGATTTCGATTTCTGTGAAAATTGTGTTTATGGAAAGCTAAAGAGAGTCATATTTATTAGAGTTAAGAAAGAAAAGAAGAGTGAAAAATTACAGTTTGTCCATATCTATGTATCAGGAACTACTCATGTATCATCTCTTGGTGGTTCTCGCTATTATGTTACTTTTATTGATGATGCAACTAGGAAAACCTAGATTTATTGTATTCAAAATAAATCTGATGTATTTGATACTTTCAAGGAATGGAAAGATTTGGCTGAGAATTATTAAGGAAATAAGTTGAAGTATCTCATATCAAACAATGAAGGTGAATACTGCAACAAAGAGTTTGATAACTACTATTCAGAGCATGGAATTCATAGAGAGAAGATAGTTCTAGGAGCACCACAAGAAAATGGTGTGTTATAAAGGATGAACATGAAAATCATGGAGCATGCAAGGTGTATGAGATTGCATACATGATTTCCCTTACAAATTTGGGTAGATATTGTATATACTGTTGTTTATCTGATAAACATAGGGCCTTCAAGTTCCTTGGATGGTGGTATTCCAGAGAAGGCATGGATAGGTAAAAAGGTAAACTGATCATTTTTAAATACTTTCGGTTGTCAAGCATTTGTCTACATTAATAAAGAAAATAGAACAAATCTTGAGGCCAAATCAAAGGAATGTACCTTTATTAGATATGGTGAATGATTTTGGTTATCACTTATATGATTATAAAAATCACAAAATCATTAGGAGAAGAGATGTCATATTCAATGAAAATGTCTTGTGTAAGGATCAAACGCGAGAAAACAAGTAGGAAAATGATAACAAAAAATACACAGTGCTTGATGATATCATAGGAAAAGGAAAGCTGCCTGAAAATCATAATGATCAACAACCACAACAAAAACAACAACCACAACAACAACATGCACCTCAAACACCTAAAAGTGGTGTTAGAAGATCTACCAGGATAAGTAGACCCCCTGAATGATACTCTCCTTCATTATATTATGTATTGTTGACTGATTTTGGTGAACCAGAATGTTATGAAGAAGATATGCAAGTAGAAACTAGGAGGAAGTAAGAGCTAACCATGAAAGAAGAGATGGACTCCTTGATACATAATTGGACTTAGGACTTAATCAAATTTCCTAGGTAAAACAACCATTGCAGAATAAATGGGTTTATAACTTGAAGGAAGAAGATGGAGGTAAAGAAAGGTACACGACTATACTTGTTGTGAAGGGGTTTGCATAGAAGAAAGGTATAGACTTTGATGAAATATTTTCTCCCGTTGTTAAAATGACTTTAATCATAACTATTTTAAGTATTGTGGTAGTAGAAGATTTGAATATTGAGTAGTTAGACTAAAAGACAACCTTTCTCCATGGGGATTTGGAGGAAGAGATGTATATGAAACAACCACAAGGGTATGAGGTCAAAGTGGAGGAAAACTTAGTGTGCAGGTTGAAGAAGAGCTTGTATAGCCTAAACCAAGATCTAAGGTAGTGGTATCTAAAATTTGACAGGTTTATGTTTGAACAAGGTTATATGTCCCTTTGACCATTGTGTTTATATTAAAAAGAAAAATGATGGAAACTATATTATGTTGTTATTGTATGTATAAGACATACTTGTTGTAGGGTCAAACATGCAGGAAATAAATGTGCTCAGATGAAAATTGGAAAATTAATTTGCAATGAAGAATTTGGGTGTTGTAAAACAAATCCTAGGTATGAGAATAACTAGAGACAAGAAAAATCACATGTTAATGTTGTTTCAGAGTGAGTACATACAAAAGGTGTTGGAAAGATTTAATATGCAGAATACAAAACTAGTTAGTACATATTTGATTAACCTTTTTAAACTAAGTGAGGATATGTGTCCCAAGACCCGGAAAGAGATGGATTATATGTCTAATGTTCCATATGCATCAACAGTTGGAAGCTTAATATATGCAATGTTATGCACATGGCCTGGTATTGCGCATGGAGTGGGAGTTGTAATAAGGTACATGAACAATCCAAGAAAATAACATTGGATGGAAGTGAAATGGGTTCTCATGTATTTTAGAGGTACTACAAATCAAGAATTATGCTTTGGTGGTTAAGGCATTGATCTACAAGGGTATGTTGATGCAAATATGGCAGGTGATAGAGATAATTGGAGGAGAACCACAAGGTATGTGTTTACTATAGGTGGAACAAATGTCAGTTGGGTTTCAAAAATGCAAAGTATTGTTGCAATTTCAATAATGGAAGCGGAATATGTTACTGCTACAAAGGCTAATAAAGAAATGATTTGGTTACAAAGGTTAATGGATGAATTGGGAAAGAAGAAAGCAGGAGATGAGAAAGTTCTACAATGACAACCAAATAGCCATTCGTATTGTAAATAATTCAACATTTCATTCCAAGACTAAAAATATACAACTCAAATACCATTTCATACGATTACTGTTGGAAGATGGAAAGTGGAAGCTGGAAAAGATACACTAGCCAAAATCCTGCAGATATGTTAACAAAAGTTGTAACTGGGGAGAAAATGAGATTGTACTCAGTTTGAGTTGGTCTTCAAGTATGATGATGAAGATGAGAAACAACTAGGTCCAAAGTGGAAGCATTTTCAAGCAAGTGAAGTAGTAGTGGAGTTGATATAATTAGTCTCCAAGTGGGAGATTGTTGGGTGTGGAGCCTAATTATCTTCTTGATTCAAAGGTCTTTGTTTCAACCGAATGTATACCCCAGGAAAACTGTACACCCCTCCACGTGGGGGGGTGTGGGGGTCAGTGCCCTTGAAGCTAAAAATAGATGAAAAATAGCCTTGTAAAATATTATAATTTCATAGTCAATTCAGGTTATTCATTAGGAAGATGATATGAAAGTAGAAGTTATGTTAATTTAGGTTTTTTTTCCATAGAAGGAAACCATCGGTTTATATGAGGGAATTGTATTGTAGATCTGTATTATTATTCTGAGTGAGAAAAGAAGAGGGGATTGTGTGAGAGCGAAGAGGAAATTACAATGGATTTGCTATAGGTTGTATATCTTCATTTTGTTGGATAATATAAAAGGAAGGACTGGTTATTTCTCTCTGGATGTAGCCCAAATTGGATGAACCACATATATCCATGTCTCTCTTGTTTTATGTGTTTATGTTTCCACAATATTTTATGTGTTCCATTGCTCTATATTAACTAGAAGGAGTAGGCTAATGACACTAAAACTTGATTTTATACCTATGAGACAAGAGTGCATACTTAATTAATCAAGTGATTTTAAGTGAGTTGTGTGCTTTGTTTTTACTTTCAAAAGGTGTGTTAGAAATTTTTATCCAACTAATAATCTATGTTAGTGAGTGAAGCATTGCCATACATGCCTTCCATTTTCACCATAGAAAGGCATACTTCACTGCAAAACCTAATATTTTTCCATTGTAAGATTGAGTAGTCTATGTTCGTAGATTAGTTCCTTTCTATATTCAAGTTTCTTTTGATTGATGAAGTGTGATTTGTTTCATTTTGTTCAATTGATTTCATAAAGTAGAATACGCATTACGTATTATAGATAGATATTATTACAAACAATCAATGCTGCACATACAATGTTTGCATTTCACAAGTTTATGACTTTGGATTAGTAATAAAGTATTATACAATTTTTGAAAATAAATTTCTTTACATTTTGGAACTATTTTTAAGGAAATAATAAATGAATTAGAAATTTTGTAGTATTTTAAGAGAGATTTGATTTTAGTTGCACCAACATTTATGAATGGGAGGATGGGAAACCATAAGATGAGAGGTAGGAACCTGCGTATTCAATTTAGTAAGTTTCTCCAAGGCATGTCATGTTGGTACAATAGTTCTATAAAAAACATAAGATAAAATTATGTTGGTAGTATATGCATGAATAAACCCTGAGATAGTAAAGTAGAAGTTTTGATAAACATGTTTCAATAATTTTCATTTGTGGTGTAGTAAGAACCACTCCATTTATTAACTCATTGGCGGGTAGATCTATAGAATAATAAATGCATCTGAAGGACAAAGAAAATGAAGGATAAGGAACTTCTCAAAGGAAAATAAAGTACTTCAGGGTAAGCCATCAAATTAATGATTGGAAATATTTTCTTATACAAATATGTATAATGAAGTGACAATGTAAACATTTGGCTATAAATTCATCAAACAACTCCAAGTTTTCTAAAAGCCATGTTTTATGATCCACAAAATGGATATGGAATAATTTTGGTAGAGTATTTATTTACATCATTATAAAAATATCCACCAATTATTGCATACACTTAATGGATTAATTTAGAAAAAACCACATGAATTTGATTCTTGTAGCAAATTGAATTTGGAAATCCCTTAAAAATAGAGTTGGTACAATCAAGATTTCAGAGAATAACAAAGATATTTTTCAAAATATGTTTTATAGGGGAGATAATCCTTGGAATATAGTCTGCAACCCAATTTGAATCACCTCAATCCAACATTGTATGAAAAAATTATTCCGAAATTACTAATTGTTGGTCATAAAATTAGCATCTTGATTGTTGATTAGTATATTTGACATATGAAAATATTATATACTCAAATATTATTTATGGAAAAGACGTATAATTAAATCAATTTTAAAATACAATTTGAATCACTTTATTTGGACATCGTATGAAAAGGATATTCATAAATTAATGTATACCTATCCAAAAATCAACATAATAAAACTTTGATTTTGACATATTAAATAAAGATACTTTTAAAAGTTGTTTATATAGGAGATATTCACTTGAATATACTCTAATATCCCACTAGAATCATGCTAATCATATTACATATGGAAAAATTATGCTAAAATGAGTCACTGTAGGTCTATATTGTAAGTCACAAATAATGTTGTATTGCATAATGTTCTTCATCAAATTTGATAGATGAGTTAATGCAAAATCAAAAGCTGCTTCCATTAGAGATATATACTTGAATATATTTTATTCTCCTAGTGGAATCACATAAATTTGTCAACAAACAAGAAAATATGGTTAAAAATACTAATTGTTGGACGTGTGTTGGACTAAGCGTAAATTCACACACAACCTCATCAAGCAGAGTATTCTTCAATATGTTTCACAAATAAATTCAAATTACTCTAAAAATTTATTTTTACTATAGATATCCTTTGAAAATCACTTCATAATGGATTTGAAATCTCTTTAATTAGACATCAAATGAACATTTTATCAATAAAAGACCATTAGGTTATGTAGGTGGCTACCATTCCTAAGTAGGTAAAAATATATTTTTTCCTTGGATTTATTTTCTATGCACTATTTGTGATTATTTTGTATATTTCTTGAATGAAGGAATACCAAACACATTCTTCATCCATCATTTCACATTTATATTGCAAACGAGTGCTAAGTTTTTTCATTTCTGAAATGTCAGAATATAAACAAGTGATTTTCAAAATAAAATTTTGAAGACTTAATAATGACAATGTGATTTGAAAACATCAAACCAATTAATGTATGAAATCATGAGATGTTGAAGCATTAGTTCCTCAGAGCTTGGTACAAAGTGTTCTAGCTGTTAACCAACAACATCCACAACCCCAAAGTTTCCAAGATGGATAAAAATCAATGCAATTGAAGAATGATATGAAGCCCAAGAGAAGACTAGTATCAAGGAGAAGCCAAGCTCCATTGCCACATTCACCACACCATTGCTACAAATGAGCTCTTCTCACTAAATCCATTATTCATCCTACTTATTCAACATGGTATGCCTATTTATATTTCCTTATTCTGAACTTAAAAATCCATGCATATTGAAGCCCAAACTCTTATTTGTTTATGTGGTGAAATATTAAACTTTTCATGATAATAATTCTACTACCAAATTATGACTTCAACCTATATTTCCTTCATGATTTTTCCGCACTATCTTGCCCCTTAATCCGTACAATAACATAACTTAGCTCACTTGCCATTCCAAGTTATCTCACTATCCTATATTTTTCTCCAAATAAAATTTTATGGTGAAAACTTGTCTTAGTCGCCATAGTCGCCATTAGAGCTTGGAGTGCTTGAAAACTAGCTTAAAGGGAGAAATTCCTTGGGATTAATAATTTCTAATTGTGAAATAAATTTTGGGCACAATCAGAGAAATATTGTTTGAGCTAGATTGTTGGCAGACAAGATTTGCAAAAAAAATGAAAGAGAAATAAAAATTTCATTTAAGTTCCATACTCATGTCATAAATTTCTAAACTTATTGCTCCACCAAAAGTTCATATTGGAGATATCAATATACCAACCATTATGTAATGAGTTCCAAAGTTTCTAGATCTCAAGTTATAAAATACTGCATGATCAAAGTTATACATTTTTCTTTCTTATTCAATCTAGTTCAGATCACCATTATGGACCAACTCAATTCTTTTGCCTCTCAAGATTTTATTTCATGGACCTCTCAGATAGGTGAAGGAATTTTTATTTTCTAATTTTTAATCACTAAATTATTCAATATCAAAGCAAGTGTACTTGGAAAAAAAGGGAAAGGCCATATCGAAATCTCTTTTTGAGGTTCTTAATATGAATAAGAAGATAAGTTTCATTCAAACACAATGACTCTGTCATCATCAACGATCTGCCGATAGCAGGCCGAAGTCACGTTTTGGGGCTTGCACCTTGAACCAACATATGCACCCTCCGACAACAGCAAGAGTTATTGTATCGCGTTACTATCTTGGGCTAGGCTTGGGCCTAGTGTATTCCATATCTATTTAACCTAAAGGTAGGACATGGGTTGATAAAGGAAAAGAGGAAATTGGTTAATGTTCTTGAGCAGAGTCTATAAAAGCATTGGGGCTCCCTATCATATTCTTGCCACTCTCATGTCATAGTACCTATAAATTTTAGAGGGAGAATATATGCTCATAGCTCCAAGATGATGTTGAAGGGTGTCAGTAGGAGCATTCATTCGGGCATGATTTTCACACATAAAATGTCATTTCCTATATTTCTTTTTGTTGCTATCATATGACCTTCCCTATTTGTCAAATTTTCAGAAGGAAGAAAAGAAATTTAGTTGGGGAACAAAAAACATATTCATTAACACATTCAAAGTCATGTCTCATATTATCATCATGATTTTTTTAATTCTTAAGAGGTTCCCCTATGAAAAATGGCGATATGGATGGTTTTCTCACATATGATAGTTACAATTAAAAAAAATGCTCCAAGGGAACTTTTTGCACGCTGGTTTCATGTAGCTGAGGCAAAACAAAGAAAATATGAGACATGGGTTTTGTGCCTAACATAACCATTCTGGTAAGCATTCCTGCATTATTTTTATAAAATGTACATGGAAGGTTGTGCGGACATGTTTTTAAGGCATATTTCAAACTTTTGTCATTGTGTAAAAGTAAGCCAAAATTCAAGTCTTTTGTACAAAAAAAAATTGTATTAATCACAATTAAAATATATAGGTTAATTAAGGTGGTAAATGAGGAAATATGCCTTCTCCCTTTTGAAGCACTCAATTTGGCCATAAAATTAGCCTTGTGCATGCATTTTTGGGCAAAGACTTGTAAAAGGAAAAAAAAATTGCAAAAAGGAAAAAAAATTACTAACTTGATAGATTTGATACAACTAAATCAAGAAGAGATGGAAATTTTTGAGACCTTTGTTTTTTTAACAAGGTAATATTTTAGCCAACATTTCTTACTTTATAAAAAGAAAACAACTAAAATTTTTGGCATGTATTTTTCTAAGGCCACTTAAGTAGGTGAGACTTTTCTTCTTGTTTAAAAGTGGAGAAACTAGTTTTCCCACAACATGAAATCTATTAATTGGGTTTCTCTAATTTTTTATGTGCCAGAGAATTACAATTAAATTAATTTTCTCACAAAAAATCACAAACACACAAAGTTGCATTTGCAAGACATTGGCTCTTTTGCAAGCCTGGGTTGTCATTTGGAAATTTGGTTCAAATGTACACTTTTGGATGTACATGAGCTTATTTTTCAAGTTTATTGGATAAGGATGAGATTCTTTTGTTGCAACAAGGAGAAAAAAAATTTAAGTGTTGTCACACAAGAACCAACACTAGTATCACATAGAAGTCAAGCTCCATTGTCACATCCACCATATAATTAATACAAATGAGGTCTTCTCACTAGATCCATTATTCATCTTATTTATTCACCATGGTATACCTATTTATATTTCCTTATTCCAAACTTAACAATCCATGTATGTTGAAGTCCAAACCCTTATTTGTTTATGTAATTAAATCTTAAATATTTCATTATACTACTACTACCAAATTATGAATTCAACCTATTTTTGCTTCATGATTTTTCCATACCATCACGCTCCCTAATCCATACAATAACATAAATCATCTCACCTACCATGCCTACTTATCTGATTGTCCTATCTTTTTCACCAAATAAAATTTGATGGTGAAAAACTGTATTAGGCTCCATCATAAATTAGAGCGCTTGAAAACCAATTTGTTGGTAGGCATTTCTTGAACATAATAATTTATGATTATGAAATCCATTCTGGGTGCAATCCGAGAAATCTTGTTTGAAAACTAGCTTGCTGGTAGACAATATTTGCAGAAAAAGGAAAAATAAATTAAAATTTCACTTCCATTACTCCTTATACCATAAATTTCAAAACTTTATGCTCCACCAAGAGTTTATATAGGAGATCTCAATCTACCAACCATCATGTTACAAGTTCCAATTTTTCTATATCTCAAGCTACAAAGTACCGCTTGATCAAAGTTCTACATTGCTATTTCTTATTTAGTTCAATTTAGATCACCATCATGAACCAACTCATCTCTTTTTCCTCTCAAGATGTTATTTCATGGACCTCTCACGAGTTGGACCAAAGATAACACTGAGACGGGTATGAGGGGGGTGAATTAGTGTGGAAACTATTTCACCAATTCACAACCATTTCATTAACGAACAACTATATATCACTTAATCATAACCATTTGTAGTATGTCAATAAATAGAGAAATGCATGATGAAGCTACCATCACAAGAAAAATAGATCAAGAAACCATCACATCAACACAAGGAGACACACATTTTTACATGGAAATCCATGTGGAAGAGATCACAAACTATTTTTCTTCTTCTTCTTCAATTCATTACATAAATTTACATCCACTCACATGTTGGAGGCACCCTCCCCCAAAATCTGAAAACTAATAGTTTCGGTATGTTGCAACCTGATTGAGGGACCAATCTTGAAATTTTGCAAGAAACAACTCACCATAACCTATAACTTGATTGAGGCACTGACCTTGATGATGAGTAAGCTTCGACTTGCTCTAGGATCCAACTTGATTGAGGCACCAACCTCAATGATGAGCAAGATCCAACCTGATTTAGGATCCAACATCAGTGGAGGAACCCACCTCCTTCTTGAACTTCTTGTGGACATGTTTTCAAAATCTTTCAAACTGGATCCACTTGCTCTTCATATATAAACTTCAAATAGAACAAAACTACTATAAACACCATATCATATCTAACCCAAAATTTGTTCCAACCTACTCATCCATATAATCACACGAGAACCATCTTAAAACCGTTTCTTGCAACATAAACTACACCTTGTTCATCAATCTCCAAACACATATCATTGATTCTGAACATTAAGAAAACATTATTAAGGCTTTTATGCATTCATTACTGTTCATCACTATCTCCTGATCAACATGCTTTTCCCGAAATACAAATTGGACTTAGAATGAGGCCAAGAACCCAAAAGAACCATATAAAATTAAAAATCAAATTAACCATTCTACAAAATCCCTCTTACATGGTAAATTTTACAAAATGAGTAGTTTTCAACAGTGGATTGACAAAATGATAATTTCAAGCTGTTTAATAATTTCACGGTAACAACAAGAATACAAATTAGTTTCTAAATAAAAAAGAACGGGGATTCAAACCTGGGCCTCATCCAATACAACACAAACTCATGATCAGTAGATATAAATATAAACTATGTTTTTCTACATACCATACCACAACCTCTCTTTTATTGTGACTGCTAGTCTTCGAAGGACGAGCGTTGGGATTTGACCCATGGTCGATCCAAAATATAGTTTATATATATATATATATTATATATATATATATATATATATATATATATATATATATGTATGTATATATAATCACATATGGCTCGTCAATCATGTCAATCATGTTATCATCGGGTTGGAAATACCACAATAAAACAACAACGCCTCTAAGGATTACCCAAAACAACTCCCAATCGATACCTCTCAGATTCGGCCTATATAAACTTCAACAATGCCTCTCAAGTATAGATTAGGCCTATAATACAAAAAATATGCCTTTTGGGCTCAACTTATCAACACTCAAATGATTCCTCTTGGGCTCGACTTGTACACACTGCATGATACCTCTCAGGCTTGGATTTTAAAATCTACAATGATGCCTCTCGGGCTCAGCCTATAAAATCCACAATGATGCTTATTGGCTCATACTATAAATATTGCATGATGCATGTTGGTTCAGCCTCTAAACCACGTAATGAAAACTACATGATGCTTCTCGGCTCGACCTATAGACTCTACAGTGAATATTGCATGATGCTTCTCGGATTAGCCTATAAAAACTACAACATTGCCTCTCAGCTTGGCTTTTTCCCTCGAGATTTGTCAAGCAACACTTTAATAAAACATGTTCCTTATTAGGTTATGCCAATCAACACAACTACGAAAACTCCATTTCGCATGACCAAATCAATACTACATCAATGATGCCCCTATGGGCTCAGTTAAATAAACAAAATTACAATAATGCACTCGAGGCATGTCCAAATCAAGACTGTGACAAAGATGTCCCTTGGGCTTGATGAGATCAATAAAAAGCTCAAAAATATATCAATGATTCCCCTCAAGTCTTGGTCAACATTGCAATACTGATTCTCTTTGCGAGCTCGACCAACACTATAACAACAATGCCCCTTGTGGGCTCAACCAACACTATACAACGATGCCCCACAAGCTCAGTCAAATAACAATGCCTTTGTAGGATTTCCTATATTACCACTATAATAATATCAACCTACGACAAAAATAATAATGCCTCAGGGGCTCAGATTAACATTGAAACAACAATTCCCTTCAATTCCCTCGGGTTCAAACATAGATTGTGAAAAACTCATCTACCAACATAACCAATCACATTAAGCCAAAAATCTTACTCATTCGCTCAACCCTTTATCAAATCATTGTGTAATCACTTTTTATATGTTTGTGGAGCTTGATCACAAGTATAAATACACAATTGTGTGGACCTGAGGCCAACTGGTCTGACCATAAGATTTGGGGCTTTACTCCATGTTCAATATGACCGATTTTAGCGCTTGATTGTTTTCCACATATGACCACGTCATGTGACTCGGTCCTACAGGTCCATAGAAAATTTCATGATGACATCATCATGCCACATGGAAGCTTGTGAGGGGTGCCATTTTTCACTCATACTTGAGTCATTGACTAATCAGAGTGCTCCAAATTCGATTTCCATGTAGTAGTACCAGGTGACACTATGTCACCATGTTGATGTCATCCCCTCTTTCCAATCACTATTTTCCACGTGTCATGTCAGGAATAGGCCACCGTTGATGTTAAACATTGAACAAGTTCACTCATCTGATTTCATTTAAATATGAAGTCTAATGTTGAGACCATCCGATATAGGGAAGATGTATGTCTTTTAGTTGTGTTAAACTTCATGAAACTTCCCTTAACATCCATTGTAGATTTAACCACCAAGCCCTAGATCTGCCCAAATGTTTTGCATTGCTTAACATATTATAATTTGGGTTTTTTCCCCTATAGTTTAGGCCCTCAACTAATACTTATTTTCAAATGGCCATAACTTCTCATCTCGGAGGAGTTTTTTAGAGTGGTATATATCATAGGAAAGGTATCGAAGAGAAAAATGCAACCATGCTATCTCTAATATAATTAGGATATCATAACTAAATAAAAAAATCAATAAATTCAAGCTTCTTTTGACTTCAACTGATGAGAGAATGCAAGCTATCTAGTTGTTTTATTGCTTTCCTTTACCCATGAATAATACTACTACTATCTTGGTAATCCCCTTTGACATCAATGACAACACCATGTGCAACAATCTCCCCCATTTTTATTGATGGAAACACTGCCATACGTTGATGCTCATGGATTTCGATAATCCATGCCTGGATATGTATCAAACCCCCATGTCATAGTGCTCACAACTGCCCCTATGAACTGTAAAAATGCTTCCTTATTTATTTCATCCCTCTTGCCAATACCTGCATTCTTTCCTCCAATATTCCTACACCTCTTCTTGAATTTTTTAAATGCTTCCGTTGTTTGTCCCTTTGACATCAATGACAAAGGGTCATGGTTGCCTATCAAAACCTCCATAGTTATCTATAAAAATGATCCCTTTGAATCTCCCTAGGATTGTCTTCTTCCATCTGCCATATCTGTCAATGTATGCATTCTCTAAGTAACTATCAAAACTTCATAAATTGTTCCCACACTATCCTACGGATTTGATAAAATCTCCCCCTGTGATTGTGTTGCCAATGTTGCTTCAATTGTTCCTGCATGTGCCTATTATCTTGAAATAGTAGCATGATGCATAAAAAAGTATCCTTCTAAAACCATGCTACTTTTCGGTGGACTTTTCAAGGTCTCCCCCTAAGACAATTCTTATTTCTTGTGGACCTGTCAAAGTCTCCCCCTAAGAGCATCTTTCTTTTCTACTGCTAATTGCTTGAAATATTCACGTGGACTTGATATAGTCTCTTCTTGAAACCATGCATCCATCTTGTGGACACGGGGACTCTTTTCTTGAGACTATGGATTTTATGAGGTCCTCAACTACTCCTTTATCTTGTCTACATTAATTCTTTATCTATACATACATGGTAATATTAGTACTTATCATCTAAAATGTTCTCCTTTCATTGTCCATATGTTTCCCATATCAAAGTGCTCAATAAACCTGCATAGAATTGCTTCTTCAAGTTTTGATTCAACAAGTAGTTGTCTTGAAGAAGCCTTGAACAAAGAATTAGATTTGAGGGGTAATATCTAACTCATATTCTTTCTGTCTTCTTCTCCATCTTATAGAACTAATTCTTGGATTGGCAGGAAGTCCCTCATTGCATGTCAAGTTGAGTCTGCAATCTCATGTTGTATTACCTTCATTGTGGAATATGTAACATTCAACATTGGGCTTCAACCTTTGTAGAAATGGTTGAGATATCCTCCTAATTTGGTCCACATGCGTCCATCTAGCCATTTGATCATATGCTCTATACCTAATTGCATCATAGGTCCAAAAATATTGTGCCTTGTGTCCAAATTTCGTACATGACAAGCCATAACTAAAGAACTTATTTTGATACATGGATGTAGAGGGATATATTGACCTTCTGAAGTTATTCCTTGGAGAAGCCACATTTATTTCTAGATTTCCAACACTCGCTTCATTTCTACTTGTGGATCCTTTCTAATGATTCCTTGTTGTGGGAGATTCTCTTCCTTCATTCTAGCTTCTTTCATTTTTTGTACTCTGCCACTTCCTGGCATTATCTTGAGAGTTATTGATTGAACATGCTTGTGATGATTCATCATTTTCTTTGGATCTTCAAGGGAGTTGTTGATGATCCACTGAATGTTTGATTGAGCTTCTTGGAGTGATCTTCATTTCATGTGCTTGGTAGAATTTGGTTCTTGGGAGCCTCAAAACCTTCTTGATAACCAAGACCTGTTTTAAGGAGAGTATACATTTGCATGCGAGGAATATGATCTAGGGATTCAGTCCCTTTATGAAACTTTGATTTGATCTGCTCCAAGTCTTCTCTCAAAAGGACAACATCTTCCTCCAGTGTTTCACAAATTCAGTTGTTCATACAAAAACTCCTTTACCATTTTGGCTTCTTCCAGTTCAACCTTGAGAGTGATAATGGTTTCTTTATTTGGATTTTTGTCTTGAAGTTGCTGCATTAGTTGACCTTCCCTCTTTCTAAGGATCTTTAATTCCTTCAATGCAATTCTAAGTTCTCCTTCATAGTCTATTTCTTCCTCAGGTTCTTCTATTTCAGCTATGAATAATATTTCACCTCTTTTATCATCAGTCACTTTGTTCTTTTAAGTAGAAATTATACTTATTACCTTGCTTCTTCTTTTGATGTTTGGACTTGAATCTTGGCTCATCACCACTTTCGTTCATTTTAGCATAAGGATATTTGAAAGCATACTGTTGTATCCTTCGACATTGAAAGCACTTGAAACGAAGCTTACCTTTGAACTTGTTGGTTCCTCTTTTTAGATTTTGGACAAACTTGGCTTCTTCAATATCAGAGTTAGAGTCTACTTGATCTTCATGCTTTTTCTCTTATTTGGAAACTTAGAATGTTGCTTCTTGACTCTTTATTTGTCCTCCTCTATTCTTAGCTCATCTGTTGAGAGTGTTCTATGCAACATATCCACAATCAATTTTTCCACTTCCGTCAGTTCTTCAAGGGTTGATACTTTGGGATTGAATCTTGATAGAAGAGATCTTAATACCTTTTGAACAACAAAAATATTTGTGACTTCTTCACCGAGACTTGCAATGGAGTCAACAATATTGTCCACTCTAAGAAAATATTAAGTAATATCCTCATTTTGTTCCATCTTCAAACTTTTGAATTGGTCCCTAAGAGATGGTAGCCTAGTTTTTTTATATTTGTATCCCCTTCATAACAATTTAAAAGATTAATCCATACATCATGAGTTGACTTACAATAAATTACTACGACAAATTATGAATCTGCCAAACCACTTAGAATAACATGCTTATCTTGTGCATTAAATGTATAAAGTGCCTTATTAGCTGAATTTGTTGGAATAGAGTTAGGGACTTTACAATCAATCCCACAATTCTTGATTTTTTGTGTAGCATCAGGAGGGATTCCCGCATGCCTAGATGCCTCCTAAGTTGGCCTAGAAAAATTATGGAAATTAAAACAAGAATTTTATTACAGGGCATCATGTAGGCTCAACGTGGTCAAGCCAGCCCCACGATAAATGGGTGTGAGCCTTGGTCAAATTTACCCCATTCGACTAGTATAAATAGACAATGATAGTCCTTCATTTGACTAACTACACAACAACAAAAATATATCTTCTTAAGTAGCCACAAAACTGAGCAAAAAGAGGACGAATTGACCGAGTTTAACTTGAAGTTTGACCAACTTTCCTGGGGCTTTACTGAGCTCAAGTTTGACGAACATTGACCAGTGTTGACTTCTTTGTTTTGGGTGGTTTTACCAGCATTAAATAATTGGCATTGATAAGGTTTTATTGGTATTTTGGACTTAGAATTTGGTGAGAATTTGGCACATAATTCTAGACAATTTTTGTAATTGTAAGCGTTGCTAAAAATAATTTATCTTAATAAGAAAAGTTGTTGGGTTTTCCCCAAGGTAAATTTGTTGTCTCTATTGTGCATGACATTCTCTCCGTGATCTTATTATTTTCAATACATTACTACCAATATTTTCTGTGTATAATTGCTTAATGATATGAGTGTCATAATATAAATTGATTGCAAATCATTAGGAAATAATTATCAGATTAGAAAATTTGTTTCTACTAAGCATCTTTGTAGAGAATTCAACATAATATCATAATTTTGTTAAGAGCACTCCGATCAAAATATAAATGACTACATTGTGGAAGAGATATGCCCTAGAGTGACCCACATCTAATCAGGAGAGGCCAAGTCTGTTTGAACACGGTTGTAGCAATTCACTAATGAAAACAAGGAAGCCATGATTTGGACAGTAAGGCTGCAGGCTAGGAGGAACATACAAAGGTTTGGTTAAGACAAAACTAGAACAAGAAGTTCAAGTGATGGGTATCGAGATCTAATTATGAGGTAGTTGCAGAGTATTGATTCAATGTCGAGTTATATTGTTCTGGTTTCCTTTATAATAGACTCAAGTTTCGACAGAAAATGTAGATGCATGATATGTTACGATTGAAGTCTAAAGCTCTGTTGAACGAAGTGCAACTGATGATTTTTTTTTTAATATAATTCTTGAGTCCAGGTTGCGTTAAATTTTTGGAGAGTTTTAAAACGTAGTTCAAAGTCTTAAAATTAGACGTGCAGAGGTTTGGTCTAGTCCAATTTTTGTTATGGTCGAAAGTCCTATCTGTCAACATATTGCTGAGATCTAAGGGTGTTTTTTGAATAGACCATTATCTGTAGCGGAAGTTACCACATGAGCATCGTGACTCTTGGTTGTTAAGGAAGAATTGAGAAGTGGATATTGGGTGAGCGACCCTTTCTTTCTTGGTGTGCTACAAAGAACAAATTTGTAAATGGAGTATAATTTGTATAAAACTCGACATCATCAGTAGCTTAGTTGCCATGTAACACTGACAAGCAGAGTCAGCAGAGGCATAGTTTGTTTCCTACATGACAAGGTTCTGAACTGCCACGAGATGTTCGTAACAGACTTGGTCATAAACGAAGTTCTGAGTTTGCTTGTTTATGATTCACAATTTTTCTTTGAATACTTTGCTTTTGTAGTTCCATTCGAACTAGAGCAAGTCTTGGATCGTGTTGCATGAGTAAGCCATGAACCGAGTTTGGTTTGTGTCATTTAATTACTAAATAGTGAAGGCTAAGCATCATTCAACCTGTTGTTGATGACTGAGGTCTATGATCTCACAACTTGTTGATGGTCTAAGGTTTCTCTAGTCGATTACTCAACGATCACATCACCATAGTATTGATTACTTTTCGTTTATGTTAAGTCACAAAATGATGAAGTGTGAAAGGGTTGTTTTCTGTTTAGATTTTATGTAGAGAAATTTTGTGTTGGAAATATTAAGAGGGGGTGAATCAATATTTATTTTCACTTGTTCCTTTTATCACCAAAAACATTTATATATGGAACACAGAAAATAGATAGCTAGAATAAATGATTTTATTAATATAATCTGTGCAATGAAATAGATACAATATATAAATGGTTGCAATCAGTTGCCAAGAACCAACTTGGACTTTTGTGAGGCTCCAACCTCTAGAGAACCAACTTTGTTTTGCCAAGGCAACAGTCCTGGACTTAGGAGCACCAACTCCCAAGGACTCCAATCCTTTCAGTTCTAAGGCTCCAACCCTTCATTATAAACTGTTAGAATCTGATTTGCTATAATTCTTTGCTCCCAATCCTGCTGAGCTTATGGTTCTCCTGCTTCTCCCGTCTCTACCAGAACTTCGGCTTCCTCTAACTCTCATTATTCACACACACACTATCATTTCCTTGTTTTTCTTGTTTTATGTATTCCTGATGCCTCTGATTGTTGGTTTCCACTTTCCACTGGTTCTACGGCTTCCTCAATGCTCGCTTCAGCTTTCTCTGTGCTTGCTTGCCTCTTCGAATTCCTGATTCTTCATGTCACTTTGGCTTCCTCTACGCTAGCTTGTCTTTTGGCTTCCTGGATTTTGGATTCCTCTGTCTCTTCGAGTTCACTAACACTCCAGGGACACGTAAATTCATAAGAGAGGACTGAAATACATAGAGAAAACATGTTGCATATTAAAAACTGTAACAGAGCTCCCTTTTTGATAATAATAGGGATACACATGAATTTATTGTTTTATGGAGACATTGTACCAATCAGGAGGCCCCACCTGCCACATCACCATCGCAATCGCAATTGCCATCTTTCAGGTCCACTGAACTATCGGAACCATTATTATAATTTTTTGGCCTAAAAAACCCCGGGCAATACACATATTGAAATACACAGGAATATATGGAAAAACCGACCGAAACTCTTAAGGGCGGACTTCAAAATCATTACACCCGCATCTATAACTACATCAGGTCTGCTACTCCATAACATTATCACAATCGATAATCGTGACTTCCGGATGTCTTTTATAAGTCAAGCTCATGACATTGCTGATGGCTGATGGCTGATTCTCCTACGGATGCGATATGATATTAAGTAGTAGTTGATAACCCCTTCGGGTCCGTGTGTAATCACAATAACAGTTTATAGCGCCATCCCTTTATAACTTGCAATGGATAACTTTCGACATAGCGGACGCGATATAGCATTAGGGTGTGTTATAATAGGACCATCGGGTCCACAACATATATTGCAATCGACGCTATATGGTAGATGCGACATAGTATTAAGTCATATTGCAATGTTGTAGCGGGTCCACATACTTTATTGCAATCAATGCTTTTAGGGGTAACAACCCTTTGTGTATTGCGATATGAGAGTTCTGATGGGCGGATGCGATATAACAATAGAGCCTTTCATAATGTTGCAGCGGGTCCACAACGTATGCGGCAAGGCTTAGAGCTAGAATATATTAAATACACTAAAAAGCATGCTTAGAACAACCCTTTGTGTACTGCGATATGCGAGTTCTGATGGGCGGATGCGATATAACAATAGAGCCTTTCATAATGTTGCAGCGGGTCCGCAACGTATGCGGCAAGGCTTAGAGCTAGAATATATTAAATACACTGAAAAGGATGCTTCGAACACTTATATAAATATATATTATATAATATATATATATACTATATAAATAATATATAATATATATATAAATATATATAATAATATATTTTCACCTCTGATACAGGTATATTACATATATATATGTTTTCCGCCTCCGATAGTGTATATTGCACATATATACATTATATACTGCTCCACCTCTTTTAACTCTTCTACCTATGCTCCTCTGATTGGTTTTCTTTTGGATTCTAATAGTTCTTCTGTGGCATATATTACCCTTGATACTCTCGATATGCTTCTTCATGTAGCTACGATAGCTTTGTTTTTCTCCTCCGATAGCTGTGCTTTGCTCCTCCAATATGCTCTGCTTTTATATTCTACAATACTCCTCTTGTAGCTCCGATAGCTCTGTTTTGCCTCCTCTGGCTCTTAGAATATTTTCATATTGACGCCAATGGCAATCTATGTCAAAAATCTCCCCCTTTATTATTGATGGCAATATTCTTCTTTTCTCCCCCTTTAACATCAATGGCAAAGGAATGCATATGGACTCCCCCTGGCGCATTGCTCCCATTGTAGAACTGCTCCCCCTGTCCTGCAACATCTTTATGAATGAACTTAAGTGATGCTAAAGAGATAACCCCCATCTTTTGATGAAGATGTTCAAATGCTTCTCGAGGAAGAGGTTTTGTGAAAATATCAGCGATCTGCTCCTTAGTATTGATATATTCTAAAATGATGCTTTTCAGCGACTTGTTCATGAAGGAAATGATACTTGATTGGTATATGTTTAGTCTTTGAGTGCATCACTGGATTTTTGCTGAGGCTGATAGCACTTGTGTTATCACAATAGATGGTAATTGGTTGATCTGTACTTATGTTGACATCTTTTAAAGCTTCCTTCATCCATAGTATTTAAGTACAACAGTTTGCTGCAGCTATATAATCAGCTTCAGCTGTGGATAATGATATGGATGTCTATTTTTTGCTAAGCCAAGATACTAAGCAGTGTCCCAGGAAGAATGCATTTCCACTAGTACTTTTTCTATCATCTACACTTTCGGCCCAATCAGCATCATGTATGCAGTTACAGTAAGAGTTGAGCTCTTAGGGTACCAAAGACCGAAATCAAGAGTTCCTTTCAGGTATCTGAGAATTCTTTTTATAGCTAACAGATGGGATTGTTTAGGAGCTGATTGAAATATTCCCACCATTCCTACTACCTGCATAATATTGGGTCTTGTAGCAGTTAAGTACAGAAGGGCTCCAATTATTGACCTGTAATGAGTTGCATCTACTGGAGGGGAGTCATCATTTTTTCTCAATTTGCAGTTTTTTGTCATAGGTGTGCTCATGGGTGCACAATGTTCCATTTCATATCTTTTAAGCACGTCTTTAAGATATTTGGCTTGAGATATAAACAATCCTGTTATGGTTTGAGATACTTGTAGTCTAAGGAAGAGAGATAACTGTCCTATCATCGACATCTCAAACTCTTTTGACATGTTTTGAAAAAATTCATGGCTCATCTCATCATTATTGCTAGCAAAAATCAGATCATCAACATAAACAAGTGTGACTAGTAAATACCCTCATCTGTCTTTATGTAGAGATTACTTCCTACCACTCCCTTCTTGAAGGCTTGTTGTTGTAGATAGTGATCCAATATTGCATACCAAGCTCTAGGAGCTTGTTTCAACCCATATAATGCCTTTTTCATCTTACAGGCTAAGTATTTTCCTTTTGTTAGACCAAACCATTCTGGTTGCTCCACGTAGACTTCTTTCTTGAGTTTCCCATTCAGAAATGTTGAATTTACATCCATTTGATATATTTTGAATCCTTTTGAGCAAGAAAATGCCAAGAACATCCTGATTGCTTCCACACGAGCTACTGGTGCAATTTTTTTTTCAAAGTCAATTCCTTCGATTTGTGAATAGCCTTTACAAACAAGCCTTGCCTTGTTTCTGATGATTTATCCATCTTCATTCATTTTGTTTTTGAATACCCACTTGGTTCCTATTATGTTTTTGTCCTTTGGACGAGGTACCAACTCCCATGTCTCATTCTTCTCAATTTGGGACATTTCTTCTTCCATGGCTTTTACCCAATGAGGATCCTTACTTTCATTATTTTCATTATTTTGAGCATATAGAGCTAGGCCATATTTATCCGTGTTGGGATTCTCACTTCTTGCTTTTCCTCTTTTGAGTGGGAAATTTTGTTCATAGTGTCCGTTATTGTAGCATAATGAGTAAATCAGATCAAATTTGGTCAAGGGATCAAACAAATTGTAGGTCTTGATTTTTCCCTGCCTTTTGGGGCCATATGGTTTGTTTATTTGATCCTTTAGTTTTGGTGTTTCATTCTTACGAGCCATGCAATGTATGGCTTGATGACCAAATTTTTTACAATAGGAACAATGTCCAAGAAAGATAGTTTTGTACTTGTTGTAATAGCCATGATTTGAATCAACATTCTTCCTTGGAATTACACCCACTTCATTCTTTGGATTTGAGATGGGCCTTTAATGGAACACTAGTTTGTATCTATTGAAATATCCATGATTTGAATCTGCATTCTTCTTTGGAGTTATTCTTTCTTCATTCTTTCGATCTGGAATGCGCCTTTGATGAAATACTCTTTCTTCTTTTGGGTTGCTGGAAAGTGCATCAACATAGCTTTTTGCACTATTCTTAGTGCTTGATGATTCTCCTTTAAAACTTATTCCAGATTTGTCATGTTGAGGTTTTTGATTTTTTAGGATAGTCTCAAGTATTTGAGAGCTTTTCCAACCCTTTTTTAACTTGCTCCAATTCCTTCCTCAGAGATACTATTTCGGCTTCGCGTTATTCACAAGTTTCTTCTTTTTCTTTTAGCTTTATTTCCAAGAGATCTTCCCTTCTTTTTGTTTCCTCGTTTTCTACTTTGAGAGAAATGATTTTATTCCATAGTTTCTCATTTTCTTCAATGGCACTTATTAACAATTTGTCTACATTTCCTTCTAGCCCTGAGTCATCATCATTTGTGAATGCCATGAATAATGTTTCCTGGCTTTCAGAATGGTCACTTTCTTCATCTGATTTTTTTTTGATGACTATTAATTCCTTCTTCATCAGACTCATCTTGCTTAGAGAATAGGTTCTTCTTATTGATCCTTTTCTTTTTGTATATCATTCTTTTAGAATTTTCCTCATCATCACTATCATGCTTATGAGGACATTTTGTAGCATAATGACTTACTTTTCCACATTTGAAATAGATAAGAGGGTACTTACCTTTTAGCTTATATCCTTTCTTCAGATTTCGTACAAATTGCACCAATTCTGATTTCACATAGGAGTCATCACTACTGACATTCCTTTCTTTCCCCTTTTTTGCTTTTGAAGCCTTGAATGCTGCATCTTTGGAGCTTGGGCTACCTTTTCTCAGCTCATAGGCAATGAAGATTCCATGGAGTTCATCCATGTTGAGAGTATCTAGATCCTTTATTTCTTCTATGGCACTTATTTTGGAGTCAAATATGTCTGGAAGAGATCTTAAGACCTTTTGTACAATGGTACTTTCTTCAATGTTTTCGTCCAATCTTTTAAGAGAGTTGACCACTTCAACTACTTGGAGAAAGTATGATGCAATACATTCTTCATCATCCATTTTCAGACTTTCAAATTTCCTTCTATGAGTTTGAATCTTTGCCTTCTTGAATTTTGAGTCCCCATCGTATAAGCTAATTAGCTTATCCCACATTTCTTTGGTAGAGTTACAATTCATGACTTTTGTAAACTCGGAATCAATGATTCCACTAGTGATGGAGTTTAAGGATTTTGCATTTGCAACGTAGGCTTTCCTCTCATCTTGATCTGTTGGAAGAGTGGAAGGAATTGGGTACTCATTTAGAACTTAATGCTAGACTTCAGGTCCAAGGGACATTAAGTAGTAGGTCATTATATTTTTCCCAAAACAGAAATTGATAACGTCAAACAAAGGAGGTTTTCCTGATGCTTCGTGATTTCTCATCATGACTACGAATCCTTCTTCAAGCTGTTAGGCTAATATGAAGAAGCTTTCTCGGATACCAATTGTTGGAAATATTGAGGGGGGGGGGTGAATCAATATTTCTTTTCAATTGTTCCTTTTATCACCAAAAACATTTATATATGGAACACATAAAATAGATAGCTAGAATAAATGCTTTTATTAATATAATCTGTGCAATGAAATGATACAATATATAAATGGTTGCAATCAGTTACCAAGCACCAACTTGGAATTTTGTGAGGCTCCAACCTACAAAGCACCAACTCTGTTTTGCCAAGGTAACAATCCTAGAATTAGGAGCACCAACTCCCAAGGACTCCAATCCTTTTAGTTCTGAGGCTCCAACCCCGCGGGCTCCAACCCTTTATTATAAACTGTTAGAATATGATTTGTTGTAGTTATTTGCTCCCAATATTGCTGAGCTTATGCTTCACTTCTGTTCTCCTGCTTCTCCCACCTCTGCCAGAACTTCGACTTCCTCTAACTCTGATTATTCACATGCACACTACCCTTTCCTTGTTTTTCCTATTTTATGTATTCCTAATGCCTATGACTGTTGGTTTCCGCTTTCTGCTGGTTCTTCGGCTTCCTCAACGCTTGCTTCAGCTTCCTCTGTGCTTGCTTGCCTCTTCGGCTTCGCAATTCTTCATGTCACTTTGGCTTCCTCTGCGCTGGCTTATCCTTCAGCTTCCTCTGTCTCTTCGAGTTCACCAACACTCCAGGGACACGTAAATTCATAAGAGAGGACCGAAATACACAGAGAAAACATGTTGCATATTAAAAACTGTAATAGAGCCCTTTTTCAATAATAATAGGCATACACATGACTTTATTGTTTTACAGAGAGACTGTACCAATCAAGAGGCCCCACCTACCACGTCACCATCGCAATCGCAATTGCCATCGTTCAGGCCCATTGAACTATCAGAACCGTTATTATAAGTTTTTGGCCTAAAAAACCCCGGGTAATACAAATATTGAAATATATAGGAATATATGGAAAAACCCGACCGAAACACTTAAGGGCGGACTTCAAAATCATTACACCGCATCTATAACAACATCGGATCTGCTACTCCACAACATTATCACAATCGGCAATCGCAACTTCTGGAAGTCTTTTATAAGTTGAGCTCATGACATTGCCGATGGCCAATGGCCGATTCTCCTGTGGATGAGATATGATATTAAGTAGTAGTGATAACCCCTTTGGGTCCATGTGTAATCGCAATCGTAGTTTATAGCGCCATCCCTTTATAACTTGCAAGGGATAACTTCCGACACAGCGGACACGATATAGCATTAGGGTGTGTTATAATAGGACCATAGGGTCCGCAACATATATCACAATCAGCGCTATATGGCGGATGCAATATAGTATTAAGTCATATTGCAATGTTGCAGTGGGTCCACATATTTTATCGCAATCGGCGCTTTCAAGGGTGAGAGCCCTTTGTGTATTGCGATATGCGAGTTCTGATGGGTGGATGTGATATAACAATAGAGCCTTTCATAATGTTGCAGCGGGTCTACAACGTATTGCAGTTATACAATATATATATATATATATATAATAATATATAATAATAATATATAATATATAATGTATTATATATGTATGTATGTATGTATGTATGTATGTATATATATATATATATATATCGCAGTCGGGGGTTTCAGATAGTGGCACATAGTAGAACCCGCCAATTATAACTTCTTCAATATATATATACTTTCTGCCTCTCATAGTGTATATTGCGCATATATATATTATATACTGCTCCGCCTCTTTTAACTCTTCCACATATGCTCCTCTGATAAGTCTTCCTTTGGATTCCGATATTTCTTCTGTGGCATATATTACCCCCGATACTCTCGATATGCCTCCTCCTATAGCTCTGATAGCTCTGTTTTTCTCCTTCGATAGCTCTGCTTTGCTCCTCCGATAGCTCTGCTTTGCTCCTCTGATATACTCTGCTTTTATATTTTGCAATACTCCTCCTGTAGCTCTGATAGCTCTATTTTGCCTCCACTGGCTCCTTGAATATTGCATATTGACATCAATGACAATCTATGTCAACATTCTGTTGATCTGCATTTGTTCTAATCATTGTTTTGCCATGGTTCATTGGTTTAACCCTAATTGATCATATGTTTGTTTCAATGAGTTAGTGATTGGATGCATTGAAGAATCAAAGCACAACTCCTGAAATGTCAACTTATGGTATCAGACATAACAAAGCATAGATTGTCAAATTGGTGGAGTCGATAGTATTTAGTGATAGGTCAAAGGCCAACAAAGTTAGAGATTGTCACCAAAATTAGCGGAGGCTCGATACAATATAGTAGTGATCAAATATTTGTTTGAATTGGCATATGATGTATGAATATGAAGATGAGGCAAATTATAACCTGACACGTAATTTTGCTAATCATATTGGTGTCCCATTCATACAATATGATAATATCTTTGTATTGGTGGAGTGAACAAAGAACCACATTGAGGCTGATTCCACTTGTTGTTTTTTTTTGGAGATATGGGAGTGGCACAATCAAATTATATTTGATAATTGTAAGGTAAAATAAGTGTTGGCGATGGACCGTATATCTAAATGGTACAATGGCGACATTGTACAAAATAGCGAGCCCAAGAAAAATGTATGTAGGAGGACTGGTCCTAGAATTGTATATCCAATGAACTATTTTGATGGGGCGGCACAAAGAGGACTTTGTGGATGTGGATTTTGGATCAAATTCATAGAAGAGCAAGAATTTTGGGTTCACTGGGGTGCTAGTAGGGGCACAAGTATCAAGACAGAAGTCATGGAACTATGGGGCTTTCTTTGGTTCTTTACTTATTTGAATTTTACCTCCTTGCACATTTTTGGAGATTCTCGTACCATTATTGAACATGTAATGGAAAGGAACAAGATACAACAAAATATGCTACGTGGATGGCTCTGCTAGATTGAGAATCTATGGGCCACTTTTAGAGACTCATCGATCCAGCATATTGGTCGGGAATAAAACCAAAACGTGGACTACATGTCCAAGTTGGGTCTATTGGACGAACCAGATGGTATGCACATCAAAATAAAGATGGGAGCTTATACTATGGATGTTCTATATCTACCATTGCCAGGATAACAGATACATCTCCATGGGTTAGATACAAAGCAAAAGATATGTTGCATCCAGAAGAGATAAGTTAAATTTTTTTGCTTCCTTTTGTAAATAGCATAAACTATAAGTAGATTACTCGAGGATTATGGTTTAGAAAAACAAGAACATAGTTCGATATAGTCTTATTATTTTTACTTCTATAGATTTCACTCATGTAGCATTCATAGATTGATGATAAAATTAGCTTAATTATGTTCAAGTTTTTATGTATACAATAAAAGATGAAGATGAAGGTTATTTATGCCCACAATATTAGGAATATGTATTATTTTTATTTAATAAAAAACAAACTTTTTTTCATGCCTAATGATAGGAAGAGATTCTAGTTTAGAGGGACAAATAGTAGTAGAAATACTTTATTACATGATAGAGGGAGCACCAATAACAAAAGGAGTTGCTTACATGACAAATGGAGAAGTAATGGTAGAAGGAATTTCCCACGTGACAAAAGAGACAAGCTTGGAAAAAGGACATGCCCACGTGATAGAGGGAGTAGCAATGGGAAGATGATCTGCTTCAGTGGGAGTTGACCTTGGAAAAAGGATCTTGATTTATTGGGATTGGAGGTGTGGATGTGATCTTCCTAGATCATAGGAAGTATATTGTCCAAATTTTGAGGATATTTGATATGATTGATTGCAAGTCCATGAATACACCAGTGGACCAGATATTTGCTTTGTGATGAACACCTTGAGCATGTATATAAACATGTGTCACAAGTCATGAAGCAATATGACTTTGTAAGCTTCTTGCATGACTATTTGATCAAGTCATCAAAAATATGGTGCAGAGAGGAGTAGTGGAGCTCCAAATAGGAAAATTTTGACATTCTCGCCAAGCCTCTATCTAGAGTGAAGCTTGTATACTTCAAGATACAAGCTTGGAGAATGTTTCCTCATTAATAAGGAGTGATGACATATTTGAAAAAAATATGGAAGACCATATCTTGAAGCCATAAAGGAATTGACTGGGTCATAAAGGAGTTTGACTAGGGGAGATGGGTACATTCACCTTTGAAGCTAGAAGGATTTGGCTAGGTCATAAAGGAATTTGACCAAAAAGGTGAATATCTTAAGACAATTATATGATACAGTCAACTAAGAAGCCATAAAGGACTTGCTGGGTCATAAAGGACTTTGATAAGAGGTGAATGATTCTAGGGAAATTATAGGATTTGAAATATTTCCCCCTAAGAAGAAAAAAGGACTTAGGTAGGTCATAAAGGATTTTGACCAAAGGAGATAGATGTAAATCACTTGAAAATCCATAAAGGACTTTGGATGGGTGAATGGTCCAAGGAAAAACTCTCTCTTGAGAAGCCAAAAGGACTTGGATAGGTCATAAAGGACTTTTACCAAAGGAGATTGACACATTTACCTAGGAGTCACAAAGGACTTTGGAAAAAGGCCCTGGTTACTCACATTTCCTTCTCAAGAATGGAGTGATATATAAATGTGCATGTAAAAAGTCACATTTCCCACTCCAAGATGAATTTATCTATATACATGCATTATCATGGAAAGCTGATGCAACCATATGGCTACCACACCCAACATACCTTACTGGGACTCTTAACCTTCATAAAACTTTTATTACTTTAGGCTATACCCAGACTTAACCCACAATTCCTGATATCGGAAGCGTTAAATTTATGCCTTTGCTTTAAAAAAAACCCTGGGTCTTCAAACTATCGAAATGCATTGAAGCACATGGAAATGCATCAAAAACCCACTTCTACACATAAGCTAGACTTCAAAAGAATTAAACCCGCTTTCATAAATCCCTCGGGTCCGCTCATCGCCCCTTTTCCATTGGTCTATCACAATATCACTATCACATTTATCGCAGATACACACTATCGGAATACACAGAAATAAAAAGAAATCCGACCACAAATGCTTAGGTCAGATCTAAAAAATTATACACCCTGTTCAGAACTCTGTTGGGTTGGTCCAGTCCAAAGCCTTTCTCGTTGCTCTGATCTCCGATCGCCGATCAACAACCCATCGAATATCAACATATCGCTTATCAGCACACAATCATCCACTATCATTTTGCTTTGCGATACATGGTCAATGATTTATTTTGGACTGTCGATCTGACACTCGATCCGATGGTTGATGCTTAATCGCAATATCTCAATTGCCACTTCTCATTGGCTGGTTCTGATATTGTTCCAATGGGTTTTTACTGATGCGATATATCGGAGCGATCACAATCGCAACTCCGTATATCCTGAGGTCTGCCTTTCTTAAACAAAGTCTGTCGATGTGATATTAATCACTTTGTCCTCCACTTTTGATCTAGTTCATTGATCTATGAGATCCAATGAATCCTGTGCACTCTCCATCTGTTTGCTCCTTAACTTGATTTCGCTTGTTTGATGGATTTACGCCTCGTCCAGGGTTCCTGCCATACTTGGTTTAAGCACACACAACTCTACATATAACAATATTTTGATTATTAATGGATCACCATCGATCCTTAAGTGATTGATGGTCGATCAACATGCTTGCAAACGAAATTTAAATGATCAAGCATATATACATAACACAACTGGAAAATATAAATACATAATTCCTCTGTCTCACTCTCCTCTCTGTAAATAAACATATAAACACATAATTACATATTGAGACTCTCCATCTTTCTCTGACTTGATTCTTCTAATTAGTGGCCTTCATTTCCTAATCTGCCCGTAGGTTTACAATCCCATCTTGAATCCCCTTGAATCCTCTCTATCCCGTGTTTCTAAAAAGAAAGGGAAATACATATATGTCCTATCTAACAATCTCCTTCCAAAAATGAAGTAATTCACTATATATTTAGAAATCATATCCTACCCTAACTAATCAATATAACTGCTTGGCTTGATCTCCAGGTAGGGAGGATCACTTGCCACTTATTCTCTAATTTACTTAGTATTTGCAACAATATAACTACTTACATACTTTGAAATTAATAAAAATTAAATAACCAATTATTCCTCCAAAGTATCATTAGCCACAACATGTAACGACACCGTCACATTGCTGGTTAGGCCTAGATGCTCCTACATCAAACTCCCAAGGTTAAAAATAATCATGATCTACTGATCATGTGCTTCTGATCTGTGTCCTCCTAGATCCTGTACTTTGTTTGGTAGTCTGTCCTTGGTTACTACTGTTGTTGGTTGTTGTTCTCCAGGTCTCTGTATTTTGTGCTACATCGCCCCATTAGGTATGCTCTCACTGTCTACTGCTGTGTTTTTCATATATATTACTGTTTTTTTCTCATCATCACAATTTATGCTAGGCTTCCACACTTTAATTTGCAGTTTACCATCACCTCCACCTATACCATTCTTTCCAGCCCATCTTCCTTTCTTCTTTTTTTCCTTTATATATTTTATTGGAATGTTGTTGTATGAGTTCCCACAACTCATCAATTTCCTTGTCCACTTCACTTCTCAGATGATGAATACTATTCCCCTGCAACTGGATGTGTTCTTGCATAAGAACATCATAATCCATGTGCCAATACATTTCTAAAACATACAAATTCCTTCTCCATTGATCCCTTGCAACAATTCCAGTTCCTTTTTCTGGTTTCTCACTCATGGCTTCATCACTTCTTACTTCAATTCCCAGTATACCTATAATTCCACAAATTTCTTAAAAAATAAGAATTCTTCCTGCTTGTTTAGGTGCTTAGAATACCTCTTCTTCTAGTAACTTAATTTTTGCACCCTTAAGGATTATGGAAACATATTTGTCTGCTTCTGAAATGTCATTTTCAGCCTCTTCTTCATCACTAACTCCTTGTAGTACAATAGTAATCCTGTGACTATTATCTCTTGAACTCATCTCTAGTTCAACATTTCCATACTGTAGATTCAACATCATTCCATCTTTCTGAGACATTTTGATCTCACCCTTCCTTACTTCGATCTGATCTTCAGAATCAATTTCTAATTTACTTCACATTTCCTTGTTTTTGCATATAAATATTCACCAGAATCAATCAATTCATTAAACACAAATGCTTTACCTTGTTTCCTCATTATGCCAACATTTCTGACAACTTCTTTTCCATATTTTTCATCCATGACAAATTCTTCATTCTTATTCAGTTCTGGTTGTGCAGTCTGATCACTTATTCCTTGGTTTCCTTGCCTCTTCTCGAAAAGACTAGAGTCATGCCACAAATCTGTCATCTCATTTGGAATTTCTCCCAATAGCTCTGGATGATCTTCACTAACTTCATTGTCTGCAACATCTGTCTTTAGTCCTTCTTTACTGTGGCTTTCTTCAAGGTCAATAATCTTCAATAACTATTTAATATCTACAAAGTCTTCTATATCAACCTTCAATAGTTGTTCTCCTTTGGCTTCAGTCCTCAATAGTTGTCTAATATCTGTATAATTCACTACAACTATGTTTAACAATTTATCTTTCCTCTGCATCACAAGATTATGTAAATTTCCTTCCTCTAACTTCTGAAAAATCATATCTTTGCTTTTCCTTTCCATTATGACAACCTTAAACAGTTTCCTTACTTCAGTGTATCCTGCATTTACACACAAAATATTAGTTTCAAAACTATGAGACACCTAGGTCTCCTCAAATAATTTCATCATCAATCCTTCCGGTTGACTCCCACTTCGTGAACACACCATAAGATTCTCCATTTTCTTTGTATTAGCTTCATCAATTTTCCTGAGGAAACTCTTTGTTCCATATTCATATGAATGGATCTCTTCCTTTCCAAACACTTCTTTGATCTCAATAATTCCTTTGCATCCTCCTTCTGACTTATCTTTTGGATGTCATCTGACTAGACATCTTCCTTCATTTGGCTGTAGCTTTTCTCTTTATTCTTCATATGACTATGCGTAGTCATCTTTCCAGCTGTCGGTTTGATAGTTTCCAATAACTGCCTGGTTTTCCCCAAGTTTACATGATCTGCAGACATACAACAATTATTAGTTTTAAAAATATAATACCTTTCATCCTATTTTGATGCTTCAAGCACCAATATTCCATCATAGATCTTCTAGATTTCAGTAGATCCTCCTTGCTGTGACTCCATTCCTTTGAGTCTCTTCTTCTCTAACAAATCAATATGAATTTGTTCAAGTTCCCTGAAATCGTTCATCAACTTTCCATTCCAACTTTGTTGCAATAGCTTCCACTTGACCCGTTTCTTCATTCTCCATCTGTATCTTTGATCTTCATTTGTCTTTCTTTGTAGCCCCTATGTTAATATATTTACTTCTGCTCTCATTATTGCCAGACTAATCTCTTGTTCTTCATTCTGCTACCAATTTCTATACTCCGGAAATTTAATGCCTTCCTCAAATTCACTCTCATGTTGTTGATCATATCTTTTAAATTGTCGGTTTCTTCCATCTTTATCCTGCTGGATTAATACTTTTGTTTCCTTCATGTCTCTAAGGATATAACTTTCTTGTTGCTCCTGATCTTCCATCTCACCTTCAAATAATCTCTGCTTAATTTCTCTAGTTTTAGTATCATATTTATTAATGTTGTCTTCCATACCTACAACCACATCATTAACTGAAAAGTCTAAACATTTACTTAACTCTATAAACGTTTGAGACATTTCATCCTTATCATCCATGGTAACCACAATCTCTTCTTTATCAGGTTCTGAAAGCTTCGTTTCTCCTTCAAGTTCCTTGAGCAATCTTTCCAAGAATTCTAATTCCATGTGAAATCTTTCCAGCATTTCATTACAACTTCCACTCCCAGTTTTATTCTTTTTCTGGCAATCCTTCTGAGTTATCCTGTTTTCTGCACTATCATATTGCAAAGTTCTTATCAATTCCATCAGACAAATTCATTTGTTTACCTTCTTGGAATACCACTATGGCATTTTCATTAGACTTCTTGTCCATATCAACTTCATATGATTGTCTTACACCAAAAAAAAATTCATCCATGAAATCTTTCTGCTGCAATAAATCAACACCTTTTTCCTCTAAAAGGAATTCTCCATCATACTTCACCTCAAGAGTTTCATCCCTGTTTGTGACAGTTTCACCACACTGTCCATCATCCTTTGCATATCCTGCAAACATACACAACTATGAGAATTAAAATCACAAGGCTTCATTGCCCCATCTACTTCCCTTGTCATCATATCTTCTAATTGTTCTGAACTATTCCAATAGTTCATGAGATCTTCAACTGATCTCTCATTATCCTCTTCACCTAGAATTTCCCCCTGTTCTAGTCTACAAATGGAATCTTCCATTCTGCTTTTTATTCTTTGAGGTTTTCCATCAACCCCTTTAACTGTCTTTGTTGCAGCCTTCTCTACAACTTAGGCCACTTCACTGGCTTCTTCTTCAAGACCCAACCTTGGCTTCGGTTCTCCTCTAGCAGCATTACTAACGCATCAAATTCTTCTTTTATCTCAGCTATTTCCTTGTCAAGCTCTGCTTGATTCATCCGTTTCCTATGGATTGTTTGAGCACCCTTCTCCTTCATCTTGTAGCCTTCTTCTAAACCTTCCATATGGCTTTTCATATCCATATTCTCTTTTGTGTGAGCTCCTACATCTGCAACCAATCAAATTCCTTCTAAGTTGATCTTCTCACCAAGCTTCTCCTCTGCCTAGTCTCCAAGTCCTCTTTCCTTAGAACTTGCACTGAGCAATCTTTATCTCTCTCGTTGGTTGCTCCACTCACTTATCTTAAGTACTCCTTTGTCCCTATCTATTCCAAGCCTCAGTTGGAATGAGGTTCTACTACAATTTTTGAGAACTTCCAAAAGTTATTCTACAGTCTTACTGTTGTAGTCCTGTGCCCAACATTGCCATTCATTCGATCGCTGCAACTTTCATACCTTTTTAGTCATAATCTTCATAAATAGAGCATCCCTGCTCTGATACCAAAATGATGCAACCATATGGTTGCCACACCCAAAATACCTTACCGAGCCTTTTAACCTTCATAAAAATTTTATTACTTTGGGCTATACCTAGACTTAACCCACAATTCCTGATATTGGAAGCGTTAAATTTATGCCTTTGCTTTAAAAAAAACCCCAAGTCTTAAAACTATCAGAACACATTGAAACACACGGAAATGCATTGAAAACCAAATTCTACACATAAGCCAAACTTCAAAAGGATTAAACCCGCTTTCATAAATCCCTCGAACCCACTCATCATCCCTTTGCCAGTGGTCTATTGCAATATCGCTATCGCATTTATCGCGGATACACAATATCGGAATACACAAAAATACAAAGAAATCTAACCACAAACACTTAGGCTAGATCTCAAAAATTAAACTTCTGTGTTTAGAACTCCGTCGGGTCCGTCCAGTCTAAAGCCTTTCCCGCTGCTATGATCTCTGATCTTTGTAATCTCCGATCGCTGATCAGCGACCCATCGACTGTCAGCATATCGCTTATCAGCACACAATCATCCACTGTCATTTTAATTTGCAATACGCGATCGACGATTTATTCTGGACTTTCGATTTGACACTCGATCCGATGGATGATGCTTAATCACAATATCTCAATCACCACTTCTCATTGGTCAGTTTCGATATCGTTCCAATGGGTTTTTGCCGATGTGATATATCAGAGTGATCACAATTGCAACTCTGTATAGCCTAAGGTCTGCCTTTCATAAACAAAGTCTACCGATGCGATATTAATCACTCTGTCCTCCTCTTTTGACATGGGCCGTTGATCTATGAGATCCAACGGATCCTGTGCACTCTTCGTCTATTTCCTCAACTTGATTTCGCTTGTTTGATGGATTTACTCCTCATCCAAGGTTCCTGCCATACTTTGTTTAAGCACACACAACTATACATATAACAATATTTCGATTATCAATGGATCACATCGATCCTTAAGTGATTGATGGTCGATCAACATGCCCGCAAACAAAATTTAAATGATCAAACATATATACATAGCACAACTGGAAAACATAAATACACAATTCCTTTGTCCCACTCTCCTGTCTGTAAATAAATATATAAACACATAATTAAATATTGAGACTCTCCATCCTTGTCTGGCCTGATTCTTCTAATTAGTGGCCTTCATTTCCTAATCTGTCCGTAGGCTTACAATCCCATCTTTAATCCTCTCGAATCCTCTCTATCCTTGTTTTAGAAAAGAAAGGGAAATACATATATGTCCTATCTAACAATCTCCTTCCATAAATGAAGGAATTCACTATATATTTAGAAAGCATATCCTACCCTAACTAATCAATATAACTACTTGAATTAATCTCCACATAGGGAGGATCACTTGCCACTTATTCTCTAATTTCCTTAGTATTTGCAACAATATAACTACTTACATACTTTGAAATTAATAAAAATTAAATAACCAATTCTTCCTCCAAACTCTCATTAGCCACACCATGTGACCACACCATCACATTGCTTGCTAGGCCTAGATGCTCCTGCATCAAAAGCTCATGAAATTTTCTTATGAGGATAAATTTCTGTTAAGGGGAAATCTGTTGCATCCAAGAAGAATACCTTGCTCACTAAGAGAGAGTGTTGATTTTTTTTTGTAGAAATGGGAGGTATTCCTGCATGCCTAGAGGCCTCCTACGTTGGCCTAGAAAAAATATGGAAATTAAAAAAAAAATAACAAAAATTGGGGCATCATGTAGGCTCAAAATGGTTAAGTCAGCCCAACCATGAATGGGTGTGACCCTTGGTCAAATTAACCCCATTTTACTAGTATATATAGACAATGAGAGTCCTTCATTTCACCAACTACACAATAACACAAACATATCTTCTTAAGTAGCCACAAAAAGGAGAAGAAAGAGGATGAATTGATCGAGTTTCTTCTAAAGTTTGACTAAATTTTCGAGGCTTAACCGAGCTCAAGTTTGACCAACATTGACTTCTCTGTTTTTGGGTAGTTTGACCAACATTAACTAGCTATATTTGACCAAGTTTGTGTGGAATTTTAAACTTGAAATTTGGCACATAAATCTAGAATTTTTTTGTAATTGTAAACTTTGTTGAAGAATAGTCTCTCCTAAGAAAAAAATTAGTTGGGTTTTTCCCAAGGTTGAGTTTTACCATGGTAAATTTGTTACCTCTATTATGCATGGTTGTCTCTTTACGATCCTATTTTTTCATTGCACTACAGTTGAGATTTTATGAGTATAATTGCTCAATGATATACATGACATAACATAAATTCATTGGAGGTCATTAGGAAGTAATTATGAGCTCAAAAAATTGATTTCTACTAAGCATGCTTGTAGAAAATTGTACAACAATTTAGCAAACATCTTCTCTCAAGGAGATGAGATAGGTCTCCACCCTTAAATTCCAAAAAGCATAGTTGGATCCATTAAAAACTGGGGGTTCCCCTGCTACTTTGATTGAGTACATCTTTTATTGAAATCAACCTTCTAGTAGTTAATTATTCTCTGAAGGTAACCTGCTTTGATTCTAGTTGTTGGACCAAAGATCACATTGAGAGGGGGATTTGGGGGGGGGGGGTGAATCAATGTGGGAACAATTTTACTAATTCACAACTATATGTCAATGAATCATAAAAATTTGCAGTATGTTAATAAATAGAGCAATGCATTATGAAGCAACCATCATAAGAAATATAATACATCAATAGGTCATCAAATCAACACAGGGAGACACAAGCTTTTGCGTGGAAACCCATATGGTCTAAAACCACAAATTCCTTTTATTTTTATTATTTAATTCATTAAATACTGCAAGCACTGACCAAATACAGGAACCCACCCCCAAAATCTATCATATCTAACCCTAACTCTTTTCCAACCTACTCATCTGTCTCATCACATGAGAACCAACTTGGAACCACTTCTTTCCATATACTTGACACAAACTACATCATGTTCATTGTGGAGTACTAAAGAAGGTATGTTTTTGATGATTATTTCAGCGTCTTTTCATTAGAACTTACAAACCTTTTTGCATCGTGAACTCGGAAAACGATAAAGAATTGTAATAAAACATGTGAGATTAATATGCAAGACGAAAACACTGACAATTGTCATTTCCTTATGCAGGAAGGAGGAAAAATGAGAAGTTGACGTTCCAAAGGAAAGGACAAGGACGGGTTAACCACTGTCCCTTTGACGGGAGACTGTATGCAAACAAGGCAAAGCAAATCAAAGCGAATCAGCCTGGGAAAGGAAGTGGAGATATTAGCTCGGCATAGGACATAAAAGAAATGATTGAGGACTAACGGTTCGGTGAATCCCTCAGGATCCTTGATCTTGACGGATCGTTGTTTTATCTATTTCTGCACTTAGATATCTCTGCTTTCACCCTTATAAAAGGGGCAACACTGTTAGCTCGAGAGAGGGAGTGAGATGTTGTTATGTTTATGTAATTTCCTTTAAGATCAAAATTTTGATCATCGAGTCTCATTAAGAACTGCTCTATTGTAATTTCACTTTATGCATTAATACAAACTTGGTTACTATTTCATCTTTGAGTCTGGAATAACTTCAAGCGGTGTACCCCTAGAGGCTAAGGGCCTGGCCCTGGAGGACACTTGCTCTTGTACCATTATGTTTGGTTTATGCGTCATTTTCTTATTGACGTTATTTGGTAATCTGATGTGTTTTGTAAGTTTACATCACGTGCTCTGTTATGTTTAATTTATTAAGGTTTCTAAAGACAAAACTATTGTATTGAATCTACATCGTATTACTGTTCTTTAAGGTGTTGATATAATACTGCTAGTCTTTACAGAATACTGTTGCTATTCCATTACAGAGCCTTTGTGCTGTGCACTTGTTCATTAACATTACGAAATTCATCTTGGAAGTTATGTTTTTTGCGATTGTTGGATTTATGAACAATGTTGTTCTATTTTGAAATATAGTTGTATTCTTTCTAACTGAGATTGATACCTCGATCAGATTACTATCTAAGTGTGCTGTGTGTATATATGGTTTTCAAGCGCTGTTCCATAATTCATCAGTAATCAGTGCTGTTCCATTCTGGTGTGTTATTCAATCTGCCTTTAAGAGTGAAGGATTTCTGTTTGATTCCTGTAGATTACAATTAGTGCATTTGATCTGATAGACTAAGGTGTTACTACTTGTTAGACTTAGTTGCTGTTCTATTTCTTAACTGCTGTTCCATTTCCGATTTGCTGTTCTATTTCAGATTTGCTGTTCTATGTCAGATTTGCTGTTCCATTTCAGATTTGCTGTTCCATTTCAGATTTGTTGTTCGATTTCTTAATTGCTGTTCCATTTCTTATCTGCCATTCCATTTCTTGTTATTTGTTATTTTGGTGTGAAGAACGATCTCCCGCTGTAGTGAGCATTGACATCTATTGTCCAGCTCCCAGACCCACGATCTGTTCTCTAATTTCCTTTTCCATCAGTTTCCAAAGGGATGGGTTATTTCTATCGAACCCTTGACTGATAAATTGCTTAGTCTTCTGAATGTGTGATTTAATCTTTTGCAGTAGTTAGCTGTAAACAAGCATCCGTTTACTCTTGTATTTTCGAACACTATGTTACTAGCATTACTTTGGCAAATGATAGCCTCAGACTGAGACACTCTTTGAAATAAAAAAATGTTCCCAGATTGACATATTAATGTGAGGTAATTAGAGGTGAAAGAGACCCTTTTTATAGCTCCACATTTTGGCACCATTGTCGGGGAAAGAGTGTAGCCATTTGTTCTTTTTTTCAGAGTAGTGTACGAACATGCTAGGGAAGAATTGGGTTTTGAAAACGGAAGGTAAGACCCTACGTGTGGAGCATGTAAAAGCCCTGCTCCTCTGCCTGCTTTCCTACAGATTTGCTGCTGTTTTTGTTTGAGTAGAATTTAGTAGTTAATTTGAGTGCATGACTAAGCAGAAAAAACCAGAAAAGAATTCCAAACCTCTACCCAAGACAGAAAAAACTAAGGGGCCGGTGACCCTTGGCCGACCAACCTTCATAGAAAAAATCTATAGGAAAGAAGAATCTCAGCCCTCCGTAGGACCCATGAAAGTTATTTCTAAACAACCTACTAGTTCCCTTCAGGCCACAGGATCAACATTTGTAGCTTTTGCTGAGGTGCATAGTCAAACTGAAGAGCATGACTTTCAAGAAATTGAAAATTCTACTCTAGAACTATTACAGGAAGGGAATTTCAGTAATCTTTGTGAAGGAGGAGGAGAGATAGGGGAAACCGAGGAACCGAGATCTCCTCTTGAGACAACTCAGCGATTGAACAACCCAGACAAGGGAAGTGCTGCAAAAATCATCTTTGAAGAAACTCAATCTCCTCAGACATTAGGCACTCTCATTATCCCAGATAGAGGAAGTGCTATTAAAACTATTCCTGTTAAAGCTATTCCCTCTCAACCTAGGAATACCCTCCTAGATATCCCAGAAGGTTATTGGCATATATTTGACCCAATGGCTCAAAATCAGCCAAACACCCAAACCTATACATTACAATACCCCATAGTGGATTCTGCAGCAAATGCGCCTATGAAAGCAATCCCTCTTCAACATATCCCTACATTCCACGGTCTTACATCAGAAGACCCGGATGCATTTTTATTTGAATTTGATGTACTGTGCAGGGGATATGATTAAACCACTGACCCTCAGAAACTGAAACTATTTCCCTCTACACTAAAAGGGGTTGCTTTAAGATGGTTTATGGGATTAGATGGCGGGGTTACAAATAACTAGGATCAAATGAAAGAATCTTTTCTAAAGAAATATTAGGACTATTGCAGGTCTAGAGAACTGAAGGACGAAATATTCTAGATGATAGCTAGACCAAACGAAACATTAGAGGAGTATGTGGAACATTTCCAGCATAATCTACAAAGATCTCCTTATGCATCACTACCTTTACCTGATAATGTGTTAAAAACAACATTAATAAGGGGCATGAAGGAACAATGGATTGAAACATTAAACATTATGGGAAAATGAGATATTTATCAAGAAAGTTTTGCTGACATTATTGATTTATGTATCAGGAGCTCGAGAGCAGGACAAGAGTAAAACCGACAGAACATGATCGGTTTGTAAGAGATAATAATATTTCGACAGAAGGAGTAACGCGTGTAGAAATTGGAAATTTATTGGAAAATTTTAAAACTGATATACTAAGGACACTAACTACACAACTTGATATTATGTAGGCCAAACAGAAGCAAATGGAGGCAGAACCAAATTTGGCAATCTTCTGTCCCCGATGTAGGAAAAATCATAGCCATAAGGAGTGTCCACTGGATGCAGTCCAAACATGTGCCATCTGCACAAAATATCACTTTACAGAGAGCTATCCCTCACTTCCTAGATTGAAAGCAATATATAAGGAAGCAGAAGAAGAGCCAGAATCGGTGTATTTGCTCAACCAACACCGTCAGTGGCAGCTGCAACAATCTGGTATGTTTCCAGACCCAACTTCTTCTTTTCAGCCTCCGCAGTTTAATGCTCAACAGTATAATATGTGGCAAAGTCAATTTCAACCCCCATTTCCAAACTGGTCACCACAGTCGTTTCCTTCCTCAACCCCATGGCTGAATTAGGCAAGCCAACCTGGTTGGACGAATCTTCCTTCTACCCCACCATATTGGTAAAGTAACGCATACCCACCACTATGGACTCCCTCTACTTCACAAAGTTCAGCCCGAAAGACAAAATGGCAGAGACCAATGCATCAACCAGTAGGAACCATTCCGTTCCTCAACCTACACTACCAGCCTTACAACAAAATCCCCAGTCTAATCTAAGACCGCAACTCCCAGCCCAACCCAACCCCAATCCAAATAACAAGCCGGTCCAATCTGTCCAAATCATAGAAACACCAGAAGTAGGAGCCGATCTGAGGGAGTGTAATGATATCCAGTTAAGATCTGGGCGTATTATTGAAACCAAGGGAGATAAGACAGTTCAGGTTGAAAATCAGTTACTCAAAGAACATATGTCACAAGAAGAGGATGTGAATAAACAACAAACTCATAATCAAGCAACCACATCCTCTTCCCCATTCCTAGAACGATTAGTCATACCTTGACCTATCCAATATCCTGATTTTGACATTCTGGCAGAATTACAAAATTTGTACATAAAAATTCCATTCCTCCAAGCCATTCAAGACATCTCGATATACACAAAAACTATCAAAGAATTGTGCATAAAGAAACCAAGGAGGAATATAACAAATAATCCAAGAGTCCAAGTAGTCGGCACTCTATCCGACTTATTATCAGGAAAATAAACACCCATTAAATACAAAGACCCAGGAAATCCAATAGTAACTATCCAAATTTATGGTTAGACCCTTTCCAATGCCTTAGTTGATCTTGGAGCTGCAATCAATATCTTAACAACCACTACTTACCAAAAGCTAGGCATTACATCTATAGAACCCACCTCTACCTTGCTAGAATTGGCTGACCGATCTGTGGTTAGGCCAGAGGGCACACTGCATGATTTCATGGTCTCTGTTGACTCTTGGGAATATCCAACCGATTTTTTGATAATAAATCCCAAAACCCGACTTGATGGACATCCATTGATTTTAGGTAGACCTTGGCTTGCCACTGCCGATGCTTATATTGGTTGTCGGCAAGGAAATATGATCATAACCAGAGGAGCAGATATCAAGAACTTAGTTCTATATCCTCCAGCACAGCCAAGTGTCACAATAGTTAAAACTAATAGGCACCCTGTATCATACCTTACTGATAACATTAGATATCCATTAACTGTACAAGAAGCACTTGATTTCAAAAACCAAACAGAAGATGATGCCATTAATAATTTCATTAGTCAAATTGAACTCACATCCCGCACACAATGTCACATGATAAAAGCAGCATTTGATAGCGAATTAAAAGAAGATCCTCTTAAAGATACACATGATCATACAATACATGTTACCTCTGTTGCAAATAGTAAAATTGTGGAAATTGAACCGGGAAAAACCTTAAACATTAATGCCAACCTCACATCCGAACAAGAAATGAATCTCATCCATGTGTTAAGGAAATATAAAGAAGCATTTGCATGGGACTACCCTGATATGAAAGGAATTGACCCCCAGTTATGTACACACCACATTTACATAGAAAAAGATGCGAGACCTGTTCGTCAGCCTCACAGGAGACTAAATCCTCATCTAAAAGATGTGGTAAAAGATGAACTTCAAAAACTTTTAGATGTCAATTTTATCTACCCTATCTCTGATAGTAAATGGGTCTCTCCGCTTTTGGTGGTACCAAAATAGGAAATGGATAATCTGTGTGGACTACAAAGAGCTAAATAAAGCAATACAAAAAGACCACTTCCCTCTCCCATTTATCAACCAAGTGTTAGACACTTTGGCAGGAAAGAAATTCTTTTCTTTCCTGGATGGCTTCAGTGGATACAATCAGATTCAGATTTCCCCTGAAGACCAAGACAAAACTACTTTTACTTGTCCTTGGGGAACATTTGCCTACCAAGTTTTACCTTTTGGCTTATGCAATGCTCCTACCACATTCCAAAGGGCTATCCTTAGCATTTTTGCAGACTTAATAAATGAAGGACTTGAAGTATATATGGATGAATTTACACCATACAGAGATGATTTCGATCCAGCACTGGATACATTAGAAAAAGTCCTACAACGCTGCATTGCTACCACGCTTTGTCTAAGCCATGAAAAATGTTATATGATGATGACGGAAGGACTTATCCTAGGACACTATATTTCAGCAGCTGGCATTCAGGTAGACCCAACCAAAATCCAAATAATTTTGCTTATTCCCACTCCTACCACTCAAACGAAGGTATGTAGTTTTCTTGGATTTTTTGGTTATTACAGAAGGTTTATAGAACATTATTCACATATTGCTATACCTTTGTATACACTAACTGGTAACGTTGATTTTCTTTGGACAGAAAAATGTGAACGTGCTTTCAAGGATTTGAAGAAGCTCGTATCCACAGCCCCAGTCCTTCGAGGACCAAATTGGGATTTGCCATTCCAGATATCATCTGATGCCTCAGATTCAACCATTGGAGCCATCCTTGGGTAGGAAGAGGATAGAAAACCATATGTAATTTATTACATCAACGAAAATTTATCCCTTGCTGAATTAAACTACACTGTTACTGAAAAAGAATTTCTAGCTGTAATACATGCTGTCAATAAGTTCAGACATTACATTACTGGATATCCTGTTATCTTGTACACAGATCATTCTGCCATAAAATATTTAGCAAACAAGCCTATCAAAAATGGAAGAATAACTAGATGGCTGATTTTATTGCAGGAATTTGATATTAAAATCAAGGATCGACCTGGAAAAGAAAATCCTGTAGCCGATTTTCTCTCAAGAATGCCAAAGCCAATTGATGCAGCAACAGTTGAATATCAATTTCCAGACGAGCATCTATTTGCTGTGGCTGTTCAAACACCCTGGTATGCTGATGTTGCCAATTACCTAGCAGTTGGTAAACTATCAAAGCATCTAACCCCTAATAAGTGGAAACAGATTGTTCAACGGAGTAGTCGATTTTCTTGGATTGGGGGCTATTTGTTCCACATAGGGGTAGACATGCATATCAAGAGATGCGTTCGAGAAGATGAAATCTTTGACATTTTAAAAGCCTGCCATGATGGACCATGTGGTGGACATTTCGCTGATCACAGAACTGGACATAAAGTGCTGCAAATAGGGTACTATTGGCCCATGATTTCAAAGATGCAAAGAAATTCATCCAAGCCTGTGATAGTTGCCAGAGAGCAGGACCCCCTGGCCAGTCTGATGAGATGCCTCTGAAACCACAGCTAGTCATCGAACCATTCGAGTGATGGGCTCTTGATTTCGTTGGACCAATTAACCCATCATCAAACTAGAAAACATATATTTTGTTGGCAACAGAATATGTCACAAAGTGGGTTGAAGCAGAGGCATTGCCAAGAGCTACAGAGGACTCTGTCATACAGTTCCTGTTTCATCTATTTGTACGTTATGGCCTTCCAAGAGAGATAATTACAGATGGTGGACCACAGTTTGTTGGGAACAGAATAGCTGCAACACCCAACAACTATCATGTCCAACATAAAATCACTACTCCATACCACCCATAGGCAAATGGGCAAGTAGAAAGCAACAATAAAATAATAGAAGCAATCCTAACGAAAACCATTGCGTCACATAGACATGATTGGGCTGCTAGACTACCTGAAGCACTGTGGGCTTACATAACAACACGGAGAAGTACCACTAGTTACTCACCTTATCAATTAGTGTTCGGAAAACAACCCATTTTCTGCATAGAATTTGAAATCCAAATATTACGAACAACACAGGAAGTTGGATTAGATCTAACTGAGGCACAAATTAATCGATTACATCAGATCAATGAGCTGGACAAAATTAGGCTCTCTGCACTTCAAAAACTGCCCTGATTCAACAACAACGAGTTAAATGGCATGATACTCTCATTAAAAATAAAGTCTTCCACGAAGGTGACTAGGCTCTTTTGTACGACTCCAGGTTTCAGGACTTCCCCGGGAAACTCCAGACTCGTTGGTTGGGACCATACGAAATCTAGAAGGTACATGACAATGGTACCCTTACTCTAATCACTATTGACGGTTCTGGATATGCCTTCAAGTCAAATGGCCATCGAGTTCGTCTCTATCGCAAACCACTCACTTGGGAGTCTTTCTGCCAGCAGCTACGTCGAGACTCTGATATGGAAATTTTGGGGGAGGAAGAGAAGTCTTCCTCACTTGTAATTCATTAAGGAATTTATTTCTTTTTACAGTTTGTACATAATTTCTTTTCTTGAATCATTTTTGTACATATTTTTGAATCAACGTTTTGTTGTTACTATTTTTGTTGTTCTTTTTTTTCAAAAGAACAACATTTTCTTCTGGATGTTCCTTTTTCAAAAGAACAACCCCCTTTGGATCAGCCGTCATTTTGCTGTAATTTTGTTCTTTTTCTTTATTTTTGTGTTCTGCTGTTCCTTTTCTAAAGGAACATCATTTTTGATTTCGGCTGTTCCTTTTCCAAATGAATGACATCTGTGTGTTTTTGCTGTTCCTTTTCCAAAGGAACAAAATTTTCGATTTCTGTTGTTCCTTTTCCAAAGGAACAACATTTGTGTGTTTTTATTGTTCCTTTTCCAAAGGAACAACATTTTCGATTTCTGTTGTTCCTTTTCCAAAGGAACGAAATTTGTGTGTTTTTGCTGTTCCTTTTCTAAAGGAACAAATTTTTCGATTTTTGTTGTTCCTTTTCCAAAGAAACAACATTGGTGTGTTTTGTTGTTCCTTTTCCAAAGGAACAACATTTTTGATTTCTGCTGTTCCTTTTCCAAAGGAACGACATTGGTGTGTTTTGATGTTCCTTTTCCAAAGGAACAACGTTTTCGATTTCTGTTGTTCCTTTTCCAAAGGAACGACATTTGTGTGTTTTGCTGTTCCTTTTCCAAATGAACAACATTTTTGATTTTTGCTGTTCGTTTTCCAAAGGAACAACACTTTCGATTTCTGCTGTTCCTTTTCCAAAGGAATGATATTTGCCTGTTTTGCTGTTCCTTTTCCAAAGGAACAACGTTTTCTATTTCTGCTGCTCCTTTTCCAAGAGAACGACATTTCTGTGTGTTTTGTTGTTCCTTTTCCAAAGGAACAACATTTTCAATTTCTGCTGTTCCTTTTCCAAAGGAACGACATTGGTGTGTTTTGTTGTTCCTTTTCCAAAGGAACAACGTTTTCGATTTCTGTTGTTCCTTTTCCAAAGGAACGTCACCTGTGTGTTTTGCTGTTCCTTTTCCAAAGGAACGACATTTGTGTGTTCTGTTGTTCATTTTCCAAAGGAACAACGTTTTCCATCTTTGCTGTTCCTTTTTCAAAGGAACGACATTTGTGTTTTGAACACCACTTGCACTCTTTTGCTCTCCCTTTGAAACAACTTGTTCCCCTTGCTGTTCTAAATTAAGGATGCTTATTGTTCCTGTTCTTTCAAGTCTTTTAGAATACAGCTATGCACTTATGCAATGAATACAAAATCACAACATATTGAAATCAGTGAATCATAAATCGCTATCTTTATAAGAAATTGCTCTGAATTGGTAAGAGTACAGAAGGAAGGACACACTTATTCATCATCTTTTGCTGTCATTGTTCTACTAATTTTGCTCTGATTGGTAATCTTTATCATGTTGGTCCCTTTTAATCCTCTTTGATTATTATTCAGGAATAAGAGCAAAGGGTTTATATCTTCCTATTGAGATTTTAAGACTTCTTCCACCATTCCTACTCTTAAGGAGTGTTGAACCACCCTTTGTGTATAAATAGGGAAAGTACTTTATGAAAAAGAAAAAAAAGAGAAAACATGACTTATAAGTTGTCAAATGCAGGATAGGGAGTCTCATCAAGAGCCAACCTACCATGATCATGAGGATGAAAGCGAAGTGGCATTCCCACTATGGCCACCACACCAAGGATATGGTTCAAAAGGCATATCAAATAAAGAACCCTTGGAACAGGAGGTCTCATCACGAGCCAGCCTGCCCACCTTTCGCTCCTTCCTCGTGAATGGCATTATGGATAACTGGTCACCAAGCCAGCATAATGGCCTATATTTTGACATCACACAACATTTCTTAAGCATACATAAAGGATCATGGTTCCATGGGTGAAATAAACAACTCTGCCAAGGTTATGGACACCTGTCGGCAGCAGAGCACTGTTAATGGTATTGAAGTCACATTATTTACACCAATAGGTAAGCTATTAGCACCCTTTTGTTTCTTATGCCTTAGTAATCAATTATATATTATTTCCCAAACCATACAACGCATCAATATATATTATCACCAATCATGATAGAACAATTGACAATGATCGCATGAGACTCTCTATCCACGGCAGATGTCCTATCCCCAACCTCACATCATATCACCGCAGTCTCTTACGTATTAAGCGATGCAACTCTACGCCTCGATTTCGGTAATTTACTACTTTTGTAAACATGGCATATTTCCATACGTTGTTCCTTAAGGACTCTGTTTCAGAGTGGGCGTTGCTCCTTTATTTGATGGCTGGGTCAACCTATCACATTGCGGGGGGGGGAGGTTAAGCTCATCATTCCCTGGATTGCGTGTCAGCTCACTATTCGGGAAGTTGTGTGCTAGGGTATAGCACGGCTCAACGATATACTATTTTTTTATTTTTTCTGCGTGACTTGCTGTTCATAAGCCATTTCCATTGTATACTTTGCAGCATTAGATTTTGAACGAGTCTTGCATCTGTCAAGCTCTCTATGTTTCAACAGCGCGAGCAACTACCGTTCCATTGAGAGTTTACAGCGAAACCATGGGAGGAAGATCGGTTCGGAGAGAACCGCAGGTGTTAACAGTCTCTGCTGCTGCCCGGGAAATCCTGGCAGGAGTAGGGTGGCTGACTTATCTCAACCGCTTGCAGGAGTCTAACGAGACTGTGGCAATTGAATTCTTGCAGAACTTGCAAGAGGATCACTCCACAGTGAGGCGGAGATGCATAGCAGTGATCAACGACATAATCGCAGAAGTCTCGAGATTGCCAGCCACTGGACCTGTATGGATGTTAAAGAAGGAAAGATTGCAGAAGATCATAGAAATCTTCCAGGACGAAGGCCAGAGCCTGACAATTAGAGGAAAGGGGGTTCTGCCAGCAGCACTAGGAGAACCATGGGCGGAATTAGCAAGGACCATTCAAAGCTACATCACCTGTGAAGGCAGAAAAGACGTGGTAAGACCACGACATCTTAAACTCTTAGCTGTACTAAAGCAAAAATGCTTTGTAAATTTACCTGCATTTTTGAATTCATTACTTCATGACATTGCACGGAGCATAAAAAAGGCACAACATGTAGAGTTAGTTGTTATTCATCCTGGGTTGATTCGGTTAATAGTCAGCCATAGCCTCACCTAGCAGCAGAGCAGCTGGGAAGAGCTAATTTCCATGATAAATGGGGGATTGACCACACCATCCCCAAAACATAAACATGCCACCAGTACACCCAAGCGTTTAGAAAAACGTAAACATGCCACCAATACACCCGAGCATCCAAAAAAACACAAGAAATCGGCAAAGTGTAAACATGCCACCGGTACACCCGAACGGCCTGAAAAACGCATAAAATCAGTCCAGCTAGCACGACTACGAGGGAGGCTGGAGAAGCCCCAAGAAAACACCAGCCAGCCGGTAGAAATAGAAGATGAGAAACCCCCACGATCAGAAGGGGAGGACAATGAGAAAGGAGTGTAGGAAGAAGAAAAAGAAGAAGAGGCCGAGCAATTTGAAGAGGAAGAAGAAAACGAAGAAGAAGTTGAGAAATCTGAGGAAGAAGGAGAAAAAGAGGAAGAAGCCGAGCAATCTGAAGAAGAAGGAGAAAAATAAGAAGAAGTCGAGCAATCTGAAGAAGAAGGAGACAAAGAAGAAGAAGCCGAGAAATATGAGCAGGAGGAGGAATCGGAACAACAGGAAGGTAGCCCATTGCAGGACCCATTGGGAGAAGATGAATTGGCCAAAGTTTTGGCCAATATGGGCGAATATGGCCAAACTTCCAGTCCATCAGATCTCCATGCCGAAGAGAAACCATAGGAGGAAAATGCACCTGAAGAATCACATGCAAAGGAGGCAGAAGAAGAGAATCTGCCTGTTCATGATGAAAAGATGACAGTAATGCAGAACAGGAACAATCCGTTCCTAACCATAAGTCACCAGAAGAAATTTTGGAGGAAACAGGGGTAGAAAAAGAGGTCGCCCAAGAAATAACAGAACCAGTTAGGGTTCTTGCCCCGGAACAGCCAGAGCAGAACAGTAAAGAAACACCCCAGAGAGAAAATCCGGGAATTAGTCACAGTCCAGGACGCAATGAATGGCCTGCTGTTCCTTCTAAGGAAATTGCGGAAATTAGGGAATTGCGAAAGGAACAATAGAGATTACTGAATATAATAGTCCAACTCCACCAACAGATTAGGATTCTAAAAGCAAGGCAAAGGGTAAAAAGGACTTCAGGAAAGAAAAATGCAACCACTCCAGCAAAACCCCTCAAGACAAAGGGGCAGAGGAGCAGACTCCATCCTGCTATTCAAAAACCTGTCGAAAGCCAGGCTGCTGTTCCAAATGATGCTAAGAAACAGACTGTTGTTCCAATTGAAAAGGAACAGCAATGGACTGATATCCACGTTAAGATAGAAATGGATGAGATGTTGACCCTTGATAAGGAAATTTAGACGGAGGCACCACTTTCGGGAGTGATAAGGGTTATGAACTCAAAGCAACGCAATAGGAAAGTTCAAGTAAAACTCTCGGCCTCCACTGCCGCATGGAAAAGAGATCCAAAAACAGTAACCCTACGAAAGGGTTTGAAGCAAGCTCAAAAAGAAGCAGAAAAACTTAGAGAGAAAACGGTCCCTCGAGAAAATTATGAAGAGCTACAGCAGCAACTTAGGAACGTCAATCTATCCGAAAGCCAGGCCTTTGAAGGGTGGCGAAGGGAAGAAGAGAAAGTCGCGAAGGTAACTCGTAGGTTAGATGTAGTTATCAAGCAAATGGATACCTTATGTTCTTTATACAATGACGTCCTAGCATGTAGAGCCCCTGCTAAGAATTATGCCTTGTTTTTAATGGAATGATATTTGCAATTGAAAATAAAGGTTGTTAAACCAGGTTCCCATACAAATTAACACCATCAATGATTTTATAAACTGCTGTAAGCACTACGGGGTAAAAGTTTAGAGACTACTGTGTGAGTTTTATTTACATAACCTTGTATTATAATAGGAGACTGAGCTGAACCCTGGCCCTTTGTTGGGGATATCCAATTACAGGAATTTATTTAATTTGGGATTAATCAAATTAAATGGCTCAAAGCCTATAATTCTTTCCAAAGACAAGAAAACAGATTAGATTTATGGATAAGAGTTGAGCCTAGGGATCCAGCACAGTTGTGGAGAAAACATAGAAACCTCATGAAGACTCTAGGTGTAATTGAAGCATTAGGACCCATGCATGAGGCACTCATTCGACAGGGATTAGAATACTTTTTCTCTATCAAAGACCCTACCATTGATGAAACTAAATTTCGGTATCAAATCTTTAATCCGAATATCCAGCTCAGGGAACCATTTAAGTATGAGAATTTTAAATTAGTTGCCAACCACTTGCACCTCTATGGCAAAATCGTTTTGAGGGCAGGGCCATCCTGGTTAGGATATAGGTTCCGGAGTCCAATTATTTGGCACCCTGCACCCGGATACCAAGCCCTGTATGAGATGCCTGAGGGTTAGACAGGCCATTTCTTTGAATACCTAGTTACGCATCATGGCTGTCGGCCTTCACATGAGATTCAATCTCTAGCCTAGTCACTCACTGCCTTACACGTCAACTACAATGTTTTCATGAGGACATGAAAAAGGGTAAGCAGGGGGGTGTGTGGAGTACTAAAGAAGGTATGTTTTTGATTATTATTTCAGCGTCTTTTCATTAGAACTTACAAACTTTTTTGCATCATGAACTCGGAAAACGATAAAGAATTATAATAAAACATATGAGATTAATATGCAAGATGAAAACACTGACAATTTTCATTTCCTTATGCAGGAAGGAGGAAAAACGAGAAGTTTCTGTTCCAAAGGAAAGGACAAGGACGGGTTAACCGCTGTCCCTTTGACGGGAGACCGTATGCAAACAAGGCAAAGCAAATCAAAGCGAATCAGCTCGGGAAAGGAAGTGGAGATATCAGCTCGACGCAGGAAAGAAAAGAAATGAATGAGGACTAACGGTTTGGTGAATCCATCAGGATCCTTGATCCCGAGGGATTGCTGTTTTATCTATTTTTGCACTTAGATATCTCCGCCTTCACCCTTATAAAAGGGGCAACACTGTTAGCTCGAGAGAGGGAGTGAGATGTTGTTATGTTTATGTAATTTCCTTTAATATCAAAACTTTGATCATCGAGTCTCGTTAAGAACTACTCTATTGTAATTTCACTTTATACATTAATACAAACCTGGTTACTATTTCATCTTTGAGTCTGGAATAACTTCAAGCGGTGTACCCCTGGAGGCTAAGGGCCCGACCCTGGAGGACACTTGCTCTTGTACCATTATGTTTGGTTTATGCATGTTTTTCTTATCGACGTTATTTGGTAATCTGATGTGTTTTGTAAGTTTACATCACGTGCTCTGTTATGTTTAATTTATTAAGGTTTCTAAAGACATAACTATTGTATTGACTCTGCATCGTATTACTGTTCTTTAAGGTGTTGATATAATACTGCTAGTCTTTATAGAATACTGTTGCTGTTCCATTATAGAGCCTTTGTGCTGTGCACTTGTTCATTAACATTACGAAATTCATCTTGGAAGTTATGTTCTTTGCGATTGTTGGATTTATGAACAATGTTGTTCTATTTGAAATGCAGCCGTACTCTTTCTAAGTGAGATTGATACCTGGATCATATTACTATCTAAGTGTGTTGTGTGTGTATATGGTTTTCAAGCGATGTTCCATAATTCATCAGTAATCAGTGCTGTTCCATTTTGGTGTGTTATTCAATCCGCCTTTAAGAGTGAAGGATTTCCATTTGATTCCTGTAGATTACGATTAGTGCATTTGATCTGATAGACTAAGGTGTTACTGCTTGTTAGACTTAGTTGATGTTCTATTTCTTAACTACTGTTCCATTTCCGATTTGCTGTTCTATTTCAGATTTGCTGTTCTATGTCAGATTTGCTGTTCCATTTCAGATTTGCTGTTCCATTTCAGATTTGCAGTTTGATTTCTTAATTTCTGTTCCATTTCTTATCTGCCGTTCCATTTCTTTTTATTTGTTATTTTGGTGTGAAGAATGATCTCCGGCTGTAGTGAGCATTGCCATCTATTGTCAGGCTCCCAGACCCACGATCTATTCTCTGATTTCCTTTTCCATCAGTTTCCAAAGGGATGGGTTATTGCTATCGAACCCTTGACTGATAAATTGCTTAGTCTTCTAAATGTGTGATTTAATCTTTTGCAGTAGTTAGCTGTAAACAAGCATCCGTTTACTCTTGTATTTTCAAACACTGTGCTACGAGCATTACTCTGGCAAATGATAGCCTCAGACTGAGACACTCTATGAAATAACAAAACGTTCCCTGATTGACATATTAATGTGAGGTAATTAGAGGTGAAAGAGACCCTTTTTATAGCTCCACATTCATCAATCTCCAAAACGTATAACATTTATTTTGAACATTAAGAAGACATCAATAAGGCTTTTTATGCCTTCATTATTGTTCATCATTGCATTGAAGAATCTAGGGCAATTAGGTGTAGATTGATTCTTTGTGACTAGATGAAAATTTGTGAAGTCTTTTTACAATTTGTCGTTGTTAGCTTAATCTTATTCTTTGCTTATTAATTCATGTGTGTGTGCTTCATCAAATTGCTATTAAAACATAAAACAAGAAAACACAAGATGTTGGTTCTCTTCCACAGCCAAAACCTCTCTTCTCTTGAGAGGAAAACCCTTCGGTAAGTTTTCTCTTATTAAAGCTTCTTTCTTGATCAATTCCAAACCCTAGACCCTTGACTAGAAGATCCTCCTAGCATAAGTCAAGTCCTCCTTTTTCTCTACACTATGTTTCCTTGACAATTTGTCCACCTCCTTCTGCCACTTCGTTCCCTGACACTTCGTCCTTCTTCCGACACTTCGTTCTTCCTTTCACTGTGAGTAGATCTTTTAGAAGAGATACTTTTACTTAGTGATATCCTTCACCTAAGGATACTCATTCCTTTTCTTCATCATTCGAGTTCCATCTTGATGTATAGTGGAAGAATTAGTGTGACAGCACTGTAACCCTAATTCTTGCATGTGTGAGAGGTACCCTAGAGAATTAGGGTCCTTTTCCTTTGCTAGAGAGATATGATTCTTCACTTGAGTTTGGAGGCCTTGTAGGCCTAGTTTTAAACCAAAATAACACTAGTTTATGGACTATTTGTCCCTGTTGTTAACACCCAGGTTGTTCCCTAAGACTCCCAAGGGAATACGGCCGGGGTAACCACTAACCAACCTTTGGATTATAGATCCTAGCCTATCTGTAATCAGAGAGGGCTCTCTCTTTAAGTTTCAGCTATGCTATGTGACTATTTTGGGCTAGCTTTAAGTTTTAGTTTCCTGTTTGAGACTCTGGTTGATGAAATTTTGTTGTAAGAAGGGCATGAAGTGTTCAGAAGATGCTAATCCATTGGGCACATGGAGTCAGAAAAATGAGATAGTTCTGGTGCCTGTGATGGAGAAAGTTTAACTGCAAGGCTAGATGGATATTGTTAATATAATTTCCAATTTAGTGAGTGAAATAATGAGATATGGAGTTACCAACAGTGCGACATAAATTTGAACGACAATCCCTACTTAGTAGCATAAATGAATTACCAAATAGTGACTGTGAGGTATTCAGAGCTTATTGGAGCAATCAAGAATTCCAATTTAAACAGCTGAAAGTTATGAAAACATTTATAGTGAAATTAGATTGAGATCAGGGTGTCTCCATGGACAAATCCTGAGCTATTCTTTTTCATTCTTTCCTAGTTTCAGAACAACATGTGAGAGGGATGAGTTAAAACAAATAATAGTCCTGTAGCATTCAATGGTTCCAATCACAACATGCACCAGTAAGACTTAGTTCCTGTAAACTCCAAGCTTTATTAATCACATCCTTCTGAAAGTTACAGCCGAGTTCTCAGTTCTTCATAACAGAAACAACAAAAAAAAAACAATAATCACCAACCCCTTGGCAGTGTATGCGAGGGGGAATATATACAATAGGTTTTACAAAATATCTCAATGCTGAGTCATTTGATACATTAATTGTGCTCACCAACTTTTACAAATATCAGATAGGAAAGTTATTGCTAGTCTGAGTGTAAGATAAATGGTCTTTAATGCTGTCAGGCCTCTTCTTGACCTTTGGAAGAGAGTGAATCGGTTGAGCGTTTCTGCTTTAATGCTGATTGATGTGAATGAGGTGTCTTTATGCTCTGTCATGCTGAAGCTTTTTCTCGGCCCTGCTACCTGTAGTTGTCGTTGCTTCCCTTGGTGGCCGAATCTTCATGCTGAGGTGGCTCATTCCACCTTTCTGTCATAGTATGTGTATCACACTTTCTGAAGGTGATGACTTATATATTTTGATTACAAAATCCAGATGAAGCCTCTTGTTTATAATAATAATTGTATCATGGAGGCCCACCAATCCTGCGTAGGCAATTGATGCCTCAAAATTGCATCCATGGTCTCATCTGCCTCTGTGTATTTGTAGAAATTTGGAGGCGTTTCAAACAGATGGTTAATCTCATTCATAGTAAAGAATAGATTCTCTATTATGTCATAGAGACTTTGCCCAGATGCTGGCCCTGTATCCTGGGAATTGCTTGATCCTTGGCTGATCTGATTTGCGGCAAATGTGTTCACCCTCTTAGCATAAACTTCATGTGATAGACGTTTTCTTGCACTGTTGAGTAAGCTGGGGAGACCTATGCCCTGTAACGCAGCAAATTTGTCCATGAACCTATGTACCTCTGTTTGCATATCTTGGCTCCTCCTGTCCAATGTCTGTACCAGGCCTTTCAGTGTGAGGACTCTCTTGACTAGTTGGATAGTCTCCGTCCTGCTGGTGATCCCAATTGCTGCCAGCTAAGGGCCTGTCTGGTTATTTATCACATTGATCAATCCGTTGGCTACCTCAGGCATAATGCCTAGAGATGCCCTTGCTCTATGCACTTCCTTCTGCGCTTTGCCTATGAGCTCCATTTGCTCATGAATGGTCTCAATGTATTGCCATTGGTCAGTTATCGATTGGCCAATGTGGGTCCACAAAACTCTTCTGATCTCACCCACCACTTTGTCAAGGGTGAGCTCCTTCTCCAGCTCTTTTATTCTTTCCTTGAGAGTTTTTATTTCTCTCCCTTTCTCAGCCACATTCTGCTTTGATTTATCATATTTTTCATTTAGTTTGGCCAACTCATCCTTGGCTCCATTTAGTTCTGTCATCTGGGCCTCTAGGGCCTGGACCTCATTTAACAATTTCTGCATGTCCAAGCTTGGAGCCTGCTCTGTAGAGGCTGCTGCTATTGATGTTGATGGTGCTGCTGCTGATGTGGACGGTGCTGCTGTTGCTTCTATGTGAGGAGGAGTGGTCTTTGGAGGCTCCTCAAGGTTAATAACTTGTGGAGGGGGCTGAGAAGTATGACCTCCCTCTTTCTGCTGTAGGGCTGTCTGTAGTGCAGCCTCAGTGTCTTCCAACCTCCCTTCTATCTGCACAAGTTGTTTGTGCAGTGCTACCAGCAATGTAGCTATTTCTTGTTCTTGCTTCTGCTGAGCAACCTCATCTGTTTGGGGGTGAATGGTTACTGGGAGCTTTACTTTCTTTCTTAGGGCTGCCAGGTCTGCATCCCTTATCTTCAGCAGTGACTGTATGGCTTTGGGATCCTTGGGGTCATGCCCCAGCTCTATAATTATATCTTCCAAAGACTTGATCCTGTTGTCTTTGGCCAAGGAGGATGCCTTCTCCAACTCTAGTTGGGCAGCTGTATAATTTAGGCTGTTCTCCAGCCTTTTTGCCAACATTGTCTTGTCTGCCAATGTTGCATAGACCATTTCACCCGTTTGCTTATGGAGTTCTATTTGGTCCATAGGGTGAATGCCTTTTGCAAGAACCTCCAGGTTGGTTCTTATGTAATCTACAGTTGACTTTGGCTGCACCGTGGTGGGCCTGAAATGACTCATGGTCATTTTTCCTTCTGAAATTTCATAGGCTTCCATGAGCCTCTGCTGATTTGTGGGGGCCATCTTTAGCAACTGATTGTAAATTTGGAGCATGAGTGGCTCATTTCTTCTTTTGATATCAGTGAACTGTTGCTTGATGCTCACCTCTGCTTTTCTTTGATGGCTTGAGGAGCTGACCTCTCCTCCAGGATTTCTCTCTTGTTCCTGCTGAAAGGAACTAGCAGATACTTCCATGCTTGGTGGGCCCATTATCGCCGACTGCCCCATAAGCATTTCTTCTTCAGAGAGGGGATTTAATCTTTGCCTTTTCTCCCCTTGATTAGTGGACGTTGTAAGGGGGGTCTCTTGCTCTCTGTCCCTCTTCTTTCCCTTTTCCACTTTTTGTGGAGTCTGGAGTACTGAGGTCTCCACCATCTTCTCTTTCCCAGAAGGCATATTCTGTTGAGCCTGTTTCTCAGTAGGTGCTGGGGCCTCAGCCATCTGTTCTTGCTGCATATGGTGCCCCTCTCCTTGAGGCTCTTCTTATTGTTCTTGTGGCTGCTCTAGTTGCTGGTCTAGTTGCTGGTCTACCTGCTGCTCTATTTGTTGCTGTGCTCTAGGAGGTGATTGTTCCTGCTCCACCTCCTTGCCCTTGCCTTTATTTGTTTCTTGTTGGGCAACTCCGGCTACTTGCTGCTGGGCTGTGGAAGATGAGGCAGCTGCTCCAATTTGCCTCTGACAGGAGGAAGAAACCTGCCCACAATGTTCCAAGTCAGCTTCTTTCTCAATATTGCTAGTTTCTCTTCTTAGCATTTCTTCTTTGCTAATTGTCTCTTCTAATGTGCCTTCTTCCCAGCTTAGGGCATTGGCATACTTCTCAACATGAGGGATTTTCACATGGACATAACCACCCAATTTATACTTTATCCTCCTAAGGGAAATGAAGTGATTAGGGTCATAAGGCACCCACTTGAAACTAGTCTGAAGTCTGAGGGTCTCTAGAATCCTATCAGCTTCCCTCCACCCTTCTTCCTTCTTATTGTACAAGAAGGGACCCAGCTGATTTCTTACTTTTAGCTGCACCTTCTTGTTTTTAGCTTGGAAATGGAAAAAGTCCGCATTTCCAAACTGCCTGAAGTACTCTAAGGCAAAGAGCCTCATAGGGACATATTTTGGCAGCCTATAGGGACTCAGCTCACAGCCATATACTCTGATTACTGTATGGTGTTGGTAGAAGTACCAATCACCAATGATGTATGCCTTAGAGAGTTGAAGGATTCTCTGCATTTCTTCTGTCAATCTTGGGGGAGGGGCACCCAACAACAAGGTCATAGCTGGATGAATGAATAGATCAATAAATTCACAGTAGGTGTATGGTGAATAAGGCAGAAGATGGCAAACTGCAGTCCAAAACACAACCGACCTTGGGCATCCCTGGTTGTCTAGCTTCTTCAGAGGGACAGGGAAGGCATCAGGCTGATAGAATAAGAATAGATGATAGATGTACCTGGTGTATTTAAACACCTTCTCCCTCTCCAGATTCATAAATTGCTCATGAATATTATTGGCAATGAAAGTGGCAAAGTCATAATGTACAACAGGAGGCATCCCTGGGGAGAAAATGGACAGCATTGCTATGATGGTTTCATCCACATCCTCATATGTCCCATAGCCCAGGATGTAACTAATTAAATCTACCATCATTTTCCCCAGCTCATTGAGATATGGATATGGTATGGGATGGGAAGCAGTCATAGATTGATACTCAGGCTGAAAAAACAACTGGTTAACCCTGGAAATCTGATCCCTGGACAAGTTTCCCCCTTTTGTTATCAGGTCCTGGAGGGAGAGAGGAGTAAGGGGCTTTGTAGTATGAAAGTGCAACATTTCATTGATAGTCTCAGGGGTGATATGGAATAGTACTGAGCCTGAGGGGCTGAGGACAACTCTTTGGCCGGGATCATAACTTGACATGCATTGTTTTATCAAGTCTAGTAGCACATTAACTTGAGGGAGGTTGTAGATGAGTATGTGGGAATCCCAAATTCCCAAGGTGTCAGTCCCACTGAGATGTTGGGCCTTTATTTCATTCATCAGGTGAATATTAAACTTGGCTGTCATGGGCATGGAGTCCAACATTTGGTAATCTTTATCACCTAGGGCTTTCCACTCCAGCTCTCTGTGTTGGGCATTCAGAGGTTGAATATTTAGGACTATTGGTGTCTCCATGGCTAAGCAGTGGTTATGACTTGGTGCTAAACTGGTTTTAGCGGGCAGGAGACCACAAAGGGTTAATTTTGCAGAGGAAAAAAGGGTAATGAGGTGTGGTAATGGTGCAAGATGCTTAACAAGAGTAATTTGATAGTTTTGAGGAGCAGGCAACTCAGTTTTCCTGGTGAATTATGCTGTTTTAGGTCTACAATCCATGAATGCGCGGACAAAATGGGAATTTGGGGAAGGGTAGATGTATGTGGGTTCAGTAGGTGAATTTAGACCCTGCAATTGTGGGGAATGCTAGTTTTCCCGGGAATTTAATGATAAAAAACGGTTTGTTTTACTGCTGTGAATTCAGTTTTGGAGAAACATGGACGTAACTTAGCTCTGAAAGGATGCCCTGGGTAAATACCTGGTGAATTGCTGGTAATGGTGACAAGTGCAGGTGGGTCGCAGGTGGCAGCGCTTCTTCAGGTCGATTTCAGCAGGTTGGCGGCAGTGGATGTAATTCTCATGCAGAGGAGAGCAATGGTTCTTTCAGTGAGAAAATGAGAAAAACGCGAAAAAACGGCTAAATATGGACTTTTGGCTCATTGGCGCGCTTTTTGGATGACGTCAGCATGACATCATCAGGTGGGGTCAGGGTCGGGTGACGTCAGCATGACGTCATCGGGTGACGTGGCGGTCAGTGAGTGGTCCATGGGGATTGCATAGGTGGCAGACACGCAGGAGCGCTGACGGTCGGGGGTGCTGACAGGGCGCCAAACAGACGTGACGTGGGCGGGCCGTGGCGCTGGCGTGGGCAGGCGGTTTAGCAGAGTGGTAAGCGGGTTTTCTCGGATCGCCCTCTATACGGTCGGGGTATTGTCAGAGGGCGCTCCGAGAGACTCTAGGGGCCGACGCATGGCGGAGGCCTGACGTCACCCTCTGACAGTTTCTCGGAAGGTAACTTTCGGGCGCTGATTCCCGTCTGATACGATGTGGGCCGTTGGATGGGAGGGCCCAGATCCGACGGTTGACGGAGCGATAAGGTGCGCGGGCGATATTTGATGGTGGGGAGAATTAAATATTAATTTCTTTTGAAAATCGCGCCTGGCAGAAACTTTGGAAAAGTGGGTTTTCCGGGTTGTTTTCAGCATATGCGGGTTGAATGGGTTTTTACAAAGGTTTATAATCAAAGCAGGTTCAAGGTTATTAACCCGAGCAAATCTCAGATTAATCCCTAAGATTAATTCTTTGGCGCTCTGTGGGTTGCGCTCAAATGTTTTTCAGCGCATGAAGACCTTCAAAATCACACCTAGAGCTATAATGCTCGGGGGCGGGGATACTTAGATTTTTTGGGTTTTTTGCAAGTTTTACATAGTAATAGGGGAATAGGGGGTATGGGGAGTTAGATAGTAATAAGTTATTAGTTAATATGAATGAAAGAGGTGGATGGGGGGGGAATACTCAGTTTGTATGAAATTGACTTAGTCTTTTAGGAAGTAGATCAAAATGAAAAGAATTTTGCACAAGGAATGTGGCTATTAAAGAAACTAGAGCCAACAAAATACTTGGATCTTCTTTGTGAAGTTGGGTGGCATGGGGATGTTAGTCATGAAGGAGATGGGGAAAACTGGAAGTTAGACATGCTTCATTTGTTGTAACACTGCTGTGAACAGAACATTTGCACTGACATCCTGTTTTTACCTTCCCTTTAGGCCAGTGAAATGTTACAAACCATGCTTTCTACAACCCCATCTACCTACCCACTCTATTGCCTAGCATTTTTTGTTACTCCAAGGAGGGTGCACTTAGATTTGCAAACCCTTTTGTGCCTTTTCTTTACCTTTGGCTTTCTTTTGATTTTCTATCTAAAGCTACCCTTATTGCTTCCAAGGCCCCAGATTAAGCAGTTGAGAACCTTCTTTCACTACCTATCTACTTTACCTACCAAGATTGAGCTGTTTGGACAGGTTTCTTTTTCTAATCTACAACAAAAATTGAAACATGGCATGACCCAGCTTAGGCTGTTGGATCACCCATCTAGAAGTAGGGTAGCACTAACCAAATAAGTATTTTTCTTCCACGAGAATATGAGATCTTTGCATCACCAAAGTAGATCATATTGGCACTTCCCTTGCCAATCATGAAAAATTGAAACCTATTGGTATAGGTAGCTAACAATGGCTCCACTTGGGGATGGTTTTTCTTTGAAAGACCAAGAATAGCAGGTCAGAATGCATTGGCCCTTGACTGCTCCTATCAAAAACTTGAAAACTTTCTCTTTGTACTTCAAAACTGGAGATTTTCACCTATGTGGAATTTCTAGAATATAAAGCCTCTTTTCTGCTTATTTACAGCAATCTTTTGAACTGAACTATTAGTATGCTGAAAGGAAATATATACAACTGATTATGTACATGAGTAAAGACCCTGCTATATACATGGAAAGTAGTCAAAATAATGTTTCAACATCCTGCCATTGACAGGACCTTCATTTAAGTCAGTTTCATCCAAATTTTTTAGGAAGTAGGTTTTGTTTCCTTGCACTGCTTGGATAATAAATGGTCCTCTCCAAAGAGAATCAAATTTTCCATGTTTCCCTTTATCTTCCCTTCTTGAGTCCCACTTGAGGACTTTGTCACCTATGTTGAAGTCTTCAGCTTTAGTCTTTCTATCAAAAGCTTTTTTTAACTTTTCTTGGAGAACTTGTACTCTGCTGTAAACTTGGTCCCTGGTTTGTTGCAAACATATTATCTAATTTACCCTTCTTTGCATGTCATTTGGCTCAGCTTGACTTTCTTGAAGCAGTTTCATAACAGGAACCCCTAGTGATGAAGGAAATTTGGCTTCTAATCCATAGACTAACTCATATGGGCTAACACCAATGAATCTCTTGGTTGTTAGTCTATCTGCCCATAAGGCATTCACAAGTTTCTTGTGCCAATTCTTCTTATTCTCTTCCAGCACCTTCTTGATGATGTTTATCAGACTTTTATTTGATGATTCAGCTAGGCCTTTGCCTTGAGGGTAGTATGCGGTGGAATGACCCAAGGTGATGAAATTTGTGGAAGAAATTCACCATTTTCTTTGATCTGAAAGTAGAAGCGTTGTCTGTTATTATCTTGTTGGGACAACCAAATCTAGACAATATGTTGTTCTCCAAAAACTGAATGATTACTGAATCATTTGCCTGTCTACATGGGATGGCCTCAATCGATTTGGTGAAGTAGTCTGTGGCTGTGAGGATCCATATTGCTGCCTGAGGCTGAGGATGAATTTCGCGAATGAAACCAGACCCATTGTTGAAAAGGTCTTTCTGTTGCAATAGGCCTCAAATAGAGTGGTTGTAACTTCCTCTTTCCTCAATATTTGAACTTATGGCATGAGTTGGTGAACTTTTTTACATCAGGGAACCAGAGTGGGCTATAGTACCAGCCCTTAGTATTTTATCCACAGTGGACTTCCAATACAAATGTCCACCACAATCACCTGCGTGAAATTCCTTTATGACATTGTTAGCCTCATCTTCAATTAAGCAGTTTAGCAATATACCCTCATGGTTTTTCCAAAGCAAATTTCCATCCATGACACAGAATCTTGAGGCTTTCATTTTTAAGAACCTACATTTAGTTATGGACAATCTTGGGGGAGCACACAGGTTTTGCAATATATGACAGATATCAGAATACCATAGGGATTGTTCAAAGGCTACATTGATCTTTGGAGTCGCCAGCTCCGGTTCACTGTCCAGTTGGTTGATGTCCAAGGCTTAGAAATTTGTTTCAGACATTAATTTAGCCAAACCTTGCCCTTTTATCAATTTTGTAGGTTTTATTTCAATGTCAAATTCTAATATGTTGGCAATCCATTTTCCTCTTCTGCCCTCCAAATTCTCTTGAGTGAGTATATCTTTGACAATGGGACTTGGTACATAAGCTATAACATGGGAGTATAGGATATAGATTCTAAAGTCTTTGATGGTTTTGACGAAAGCATATGCTTGCTTTTCCATGATCTGGTATTTTAGGGGAGCATCTCTGAGAGCTCTACTAAAGAATGCAGTAGGTCTCTCATTTCCTTGGTCATCTTTCTGTAATAGGACAACAACAATAGTATGCTGGGAAGCAAAAGAGAAGATGATAAACTCTTTGTCAAATTGAGGATTTGTTAAGACTGGAGTTTGTGTAAGGGCCAACTTTATTCCTTCAAATGCTTGATTTGCTTCTACTGTCCACTTCACCTTTGAATCCTTTTTCAACATGTTATTTAGTAATCTGCTTAATTCTGCCAAATTTGGGATGAATCTCCTGAGGAAGTTGATCTTTCCCAGGAATTCTTGTAATTCTTTGATATTTCTTGGGTGGGGCATTTGCAAGATGGCCTGTATCCTGTCTGGGTCAATCCTAATTCCATCCTTTGAAATGATATGACCTAACAATTTACCCTCTTCCAAACCAAACAGGGATTTCTTGGGATTTAAGGAAATTCCATATTTCCTACAAGTTGTGAATATCTACCTCAGATGCTTCAGATGTTCATGGTCAGATTTTGAGAAAGGTGTGAGGTCATCTAAGTAGATGACAAGGAAATCATGGATTTCTTTGGAGAAGGCAATATCCATTGCCCTTTGAAAGGTAGCTCCTGCATTTTTTAACCCAAAAGGCATTTTGACATATTTGAAGGTTCCCCATGGGGTTGTAAATGTTGTTTTGTC
>APFE031367783.1:156326-181657 GCA_000404065.3 Pinus taeda
CGACGGTAAAGCATATCACCGACAATCATGTAGTCTTTTGCTTGGTATCGAATATGTCGTTGTTACGAGTGGGAGGTATTAGACCTATATGTTTGGTTTTGGAGATAGATTATTATATCTTCATACCACGGATTGCTTGAAGATATTAGAAACAAATATTCGTCCATGATTGCTTCTTCAAATGTTGCATCATTGGACGATGATGGATAATCACATAGTAATTCTGCGAAAACCAGGGATTTCTTTGATTTGGATTTTATGAATTCCAGATCAAACTCTTGTAAAATCGCTATCCATTTTGAATATTTTCCCCCCAGCAACTGTCGCGACAATATATAAGTCATGGGGTTGCAATCTGATAAAATGGTAGTTTTTCGAAAGAGGACATAGTGTCAAAATCTCTGTATCGCTTGAACAGCTACGAGAGCTAGCTTTTCAATGTATGAGTACTTGCTTTTCGTATCATTTAAGTTTCGGCTTAAATAATGGATAGGATGTTCAATTCCATTGTCTTCTTGAACTAAAACCATTGCTATGGTCGTGTTCGTTGCAGCTAGATACAGGTTAAAGTTTTTGATAATCAGGAGCATACATTAATGATGATTTTATTAGGGATTCCTTTAAAGCATCAAAGGAAGCTTGCACGACCTGATCCTAGATGAAGGGTACTTATTTTTTCAACAGAAAAGTATAACCTTTAGCAAGTTTGGTGTAATTTGGAATGAACCTCCTCTTAAAGTTTTCTTTCCCTTGGAGTTTCTGAATCTAAAGCAAATTTGAAGGTGGAGGCAAATCAATGATTGCCTGAACCTTACATGGTTCGAGATGAATCCCATCCTTTGATACCACAAAGCCAAGTAAATGACCAGAACTAACACAAAACACACATTTGTGTGGATTGAGTCGTATCTTGTAGTGTTGGCAACATAGAAATATCGCTCTTAAATGTTGTGGATGATCGGTCTGCTTTCGCAATGAGCCAGAAGATCATCGAGATATGGTTGAACGATGTTCTTGATGTCATGGAAGGCATAATTCATTTCCCTCTGGAATTTTGCCCCTGCATTCTTTAAACCAAAGGTAGCTTGCAGTATGTGAATGTGCCCCACAGACAAATAAATGCAGTCTTTGACTGGTCCTATGGGTAGATATTAATTTGATTATACCCGGAAAATCCATCCATAAATGAAAAGATTTCACATCCGACGCATTCATCAATTATCTGGTCAATGAAGGGTGTAGGGTAGTTTTCTTTTGGACAAGCTTGATTTACATCCCTATAATCGACGCACACTCTAATCGTTCCTTGTTTTTTCATTACAGGAACAATATTCGATACCCAATTGGTTAGAGGAATTGGGTAAATAAAACTAGCATGGAGGAGTTTTTCAACTTCCGCCTTGATGGCAGCGGCTTTCTTGCGGTGCACCTGCCGAAGCCGTTATCATACTGGTTTGACATCTAGATACATTTTGATTTTGTGTTCAACTACGCTCGAGTCAATGCCTGGCATTTCATCATATGACCAAGCAAAGACATCTTTGAACTCGCGAAAAAGAGCGTAATATATTTCTAGATCTGAAGAAGAACAAGATTTGCCAACATGAATGTTCTCTACAACATCTGTTTTGGTTGAGATATTTATGGTGATAGTCTCTTCAATATTAGATAGGTTTCGCTCAGAATCCACCGTATTTACAGTATTTGATAGAAAATCAAAAACTGAGGGATGATCAAGGTCACTAGAACTATCTTCCTTACAATCCGGAGGATGGGAACGAAGGTGGTAATCTTCCCATGGTGCCCCATCAATGATCATTGACTGAGCAATTCCTTCGTCTGTAGAATGTACTTGGGACCAAGGATTTGAGGGGGTGCCATATTCCTTAGACCTATCTATCCAAACACTTGATAAGCGTTGATTTGGGTTTGCCTCCCATGCCAAAAACATTGATTGCTACAATATTTCTATTGGGCTTGGAGGCAATACCTGTAGATGATCCATGTTAATATCATTTTGAGACATCTTTTGAATAGAAGATATCATATTGTAGGTCCCCACTGTGGCCACTTCCGCCAAATTGTTTGGAGGTGATAGGGAAAAAGTCCCCATCAATGTAGGGTCTTTTAGTAGGCCTACTTCGATATTTTCAAGCGAATGAGGGCTTCCGTGGATCATCGGAATGCTTCCTGTAACTTGTGAACTTTTGGGGAGAATTTTTTTTTGGTCGATGATTGTAATTCCTCCTTGGAAGGGAAATGCAATCTTCCTAAAGTAGGTCGACACAACAGCAGCCATATCATATATCCAAGGCCTTCCTAGTAGGATGTTGTAATCAAGGTTTCCGTCGATAACTTCAACATCAATTTCTACTATTTTTTCCCCCAGTTCGACTTGAAAGTTACTTAAAATCCTGTATGGGGTGTATGTTTGTCCATCAAATACTTTTAATGTCGTCGACGATCGCGAGAAGGGTGGAGATCCTAAAGTTTTCCAACAACTCATAGACATAATACATGTAGATGCCCCCTCATCAATAATTGTTCGATGAATATTTTTGTTGAGGGTTTTCACTTGAATAAGGAAAGCTAGTTAAGCTGGTAACTAAGGGTCATATCCTTTGTGATTAAAGGCCACAATATTGGAATCCGTTGGGTCAATCCCACCTATCGCTGATAATAGAACCTGCTTTTGGGAGGGGAAATTTTGCAGTACCTCAAGTGTCAACATAGCGGATGACAATTGGGCCAGATCCTCCACTATTTTATAATGTTGTGCTACTCTGGCACGAGGATTAAATGTCGATTTGCGTACTACTCCCTTCGGCAGTTTTATCATTAGCTCAGGATTGATGGGTGGCACAACTTCGGTCGAAGTTGTTGTCGAACCACTAGGTTGATCATTATCCTTGTTGTTTGACAGATTTGGATTCTCGTAATCTTTATTCCTTGTCGATATCAAAGCATCATTTTGCTGCTTCAAAAAAGACAACATTAGCACTTGGGACAGGGAAGCATTATCATTAGCAATCAAATTTGTTCCTGGATTCAGAAATGGATCAGTCAATACCACCGAGGTTTTTGAACTCTTGAAGAATTTTCTAAGCTCAACTTTATGTGGACAATCTTTCGTCCAATGATCCTCATCACATATAAAGCATGGATGAGTTAGCTTCCTATCTCCAGAAGGGTTTGCAGAAGATTTTTCAGGAGATGACTCCTCCTGTTTCTTCTTCTTCCTGTTCTTTTTCTTCTTGCCTCTTGGTTACTTTGGTTCTTTGCCTTTGTCAGTCAACATGGCATTTACCTGCAAGGCGAGAAGTTCCTCATTTGAATTTTTACTTGAAACTGTAAGAGCCTTCTTTGATGTAGCCTTTACGGTTTTCGTGCTAGTCGTACCTATCACGCCATCACTGGCATGAGAGTCTTTGTTTGATTTAGGAGGGGGAGGAATGGAGAATTCCGGTCTAGGAGCATTAGGGATTTTATCATAGAGCGTGCTAGACTGAGTATAGATCAAGTCTAGATATTGTGCACGAGCAATAACTTGCTCTTTAGTGACGACTCCTCCCTTTGCCACATCTTCTGTAATAGAAGGTAACAATGACTTAATAAACCATTCAGCTAACAGCTGATCAGGAACATATGTTTTTACCATTCTACGATGATGTCGCCACTCATGGATATGAACGGATATGTGAGTGGCTGTCGTTTGTTTGAAATTGGTAAGAAGATTTGTTCCCATTTCGTACCTTATGGGTAACTGAAAATGGGTTAAAAAGGTTGTGGCTAGGCATTGAAGTTATCAAATGAAGCTCTAGGCAATTCGATATACCATTTGTTGCTGGACCAGTTAACGTTCCTTAAAAAAGGCGAAACCCGATCAAATCATCGTTGAGAGTGTTGGATGAACACCATAGATGAAAGGTCATCACATGATTCGACGGGTCTTCACCCAGATTTCCATTAAATTTAGGAATATCTGACGAATGTTTATGCAGAATTGTTGGCCACCAAGGGGCGTAAGCAATTGGATCGTTCGTTAATCAATTTAGATCTGGTAACTCTAAAGTCACCACGAAGGGCAACTGTTGATTCAGGTTCAGTGAAGCATACCCAGGATAAGATGGGATTTCCTAAGCAGTTGGTCTTTGCATACCAGTATAATGCATTTGATGCCGGTAACTTTGATAAGGTTGATGGGCATAACCATTATGATATGATTGATGTTGACCATTTTGAATATACGGCTACCCATTACTTGCAAAGATTTGTTGCTCAGAACCTTGGTAAGCTTGTTAGAATTGCAGTTTTTGATATTGCACTAGCCATGGTTGTGAAGCCATGTGTTGTTGTCCAATACTGGCTATTTGACCAACATGAGGGGTAATGGTACCCATTTGAGCCTGGGTCATTCCAGTTAAGGAACCACTAGTTGGTGATTGCGGTTGTGTCGCAGAGACAAGGGGCTGTTGTATTATGATCTGAGAAACTTGAGATTGGCATACAACAGGCAATGCTTGTACTTGCTACACTATCACAATAGCTGGCATAGTGGGGATATTTGACACAGGTAGACTTTGTTGCATTGAGTATACAACTCTCGATTGTTGAGGCAGTATCGGCACCCAACCACTAGATGTAATTCCAGCATAGCCTAAATTCTGTTGTGAACTCTCGTATGGTTGTTCTCCCAAAGGAGACAATGAAAGGGTATACTACCCTCCATACAGTGATAATCCAGTGCTCAAAGGAATGATTTGCCTTTGGGGACTGGACTACCCAAATCAACACTGTGAAGGATCAATTTGGTGAGACTCAACATAAGAGATTCTAGATATTATTCCAGATGAACAAACGAGAATAGACCATATTGTCGAAACAACCCTTGGATGGACTCCATCCAGCGATTGAGAGCTAGTTGGGACAGATGGTACGCCAGCGAACATTTCTAGAGTAGCAGTAGGAGGTTATGCCGTTGCTATGTTAGATGACACAGTCCTAGATGTCGATGGTTTTTCATACATATTTAGTCTATCCAAAATATTTCCCAGTGATTCTACAGGAACTTCTGATGATGGGAGACTAACTTCTGATGAAGAAGGATATAGGGTGATCCCAACTCCAAATTGCGATGGAGCACTAGATGGAAGATCCTCCACAATCTCTTCTATAGCAATCAATCCAGGTGAAAGAGGTAGATCGTCAGGTCCGTAAAATATTTCCGGTGCCGAAGAAGGTATAGGTTTTGCAGCGACAGTTGTTTGGGGAGTAACACCTTCCGAATCAGCTGTAGATGGAGCCAGTTCAAGAATAGAAGTGTTTACTGTCACACTAGGATCAGTTGTAATGTCCTTTTCTGGCTGCAGAACTTCTTCTGTAGAGGTAAGGATACCAGAAATGTTTGGAGTAACCAGAATCTCTGAGGATGTCAGAACACTTGTTCCAACCAAACTAGGGGACTTCGATCCGGTTAAATGAGTTCTCTTTGTCTAGAATAGTTTCATTTCCGGAGTCAAAGACGGTTGACTCATAAGCGTCTGCGAACGACGAGGTTTTGATTGACTTTCTACCACGATTGCGGATTACTCGATCAACTCAAAATAAATGCGAGAATGATTCTGAATTAAATGAATTTTAGACGCTTTGAAACAACTTGCTTTTTCAATTTTTAAGAGTCGAGAAAAAGAAAAAGATGACTCTAGTCGCCTTCGATTTTTAATGATCCTGAAGTGACAAGTGCTGAGATGGACATTTTACTTTAAGCATTCTAAAAAGGAATGAAAGAGACTACTCTAGAAATCTAGACAAAGGGATTACCAAACCAATCGCAAAACTGCAAAATACTTTTTACGGTACGACAATCAATCTTCCTGAATGCTGTGTTCAGTGCATTGCGATCGATAGGGCGGAAGACACAACTTCCTAAGGATAAAGGATATAGCCTATTGTGGTCTCCCAATATATACTCGACAGTACGTGGGAGCACAAGTCCGTACTAGCACTTATTGTCTCAAAGAGGAGGAATCACCCAACCAACAATGAAAGCGATCATTACCAGGCTTTACGACGCTGGAATATGTCTCTAACCTAGACTTCTAAATGTTGTGCGTTAGGTTCCAAAGCGTTTTTATGTTCATTGAATTTATTTTACAATTGATCTTTCTTAAGAAATTTGCCTTTCAGGTTCACCACGTGATGTAGATATATGATTCCTAAAATTCAATCTAATATGATAAACAATCGTTTAATCTTCCTTTTTCAATGAAAATCCTAGCTACTAAGGAAAGAGAGATGAGACTCTTTCAACATAGAGCATAGAGCACACACTAGATGCACTGTCCTAAATCAAACCAAAAAGCAGTCTAAATGCAAATGCACATGCATGTATTTGTTTTTTCACTTTCTTAATGCGTGGATGACAAGAAGAATGCTAAGTACAAATCTGAATTATCTTTTCAAAGCAAGAGTACTAACAAATTTCTCTTCAAAATTGAAAGGAAGATAATGACGACACTTTGCAATTTTGAATTGAGAACTGCTTTTGAAACTTGAAAAACCACTAATTCAAATTAAATAAAAGAGTAACAGTATAATTGATCATCAAGAACAATAGGATTTTTTTCTTTGACTGAAAATGACACTTGCGACACCTTCAAATCAAGAAATGATAGTTCGATTACGCTACTTCTTTGTAAAAACGAACTGTAAATGGTGCACAATACCTAAAAAAATTCAAAATTATTTGTACAATGGAGGCGGAATAATGGAAAGGAAGCGGGTTTCCACAGTGGTATACTGATCATAGACAGCAAAACTCTTGAATAGAGTTGAAGAGAGTGAAGAAAAACCAAAATCTGAAGGCAAAATTAGCCTTTTCTAATCATTGCACATGTAACACAGGGAAACATGGATGCATCTCACCTACTGCACATGGGAGGTGCGATGCATCTATATTTCCTTGAAGAGAGGGTGTTATGGTATAGGGACGAGACTTTACTTGGTCTTTGGTCATAGTTTGTAGTTCAGTTCAGGGATTTAGGCCGAGCAAAGGATAGTCAGTAAATAGAAATCACAGGGGCTGATCTAATGAGGTTACTATAGCCACCACCAGGGAAATTAGGATGTTTGCAAATCGATTGTTTAGTTTATAGACAAAACTCAGAGATAGACTGAAGCAACATTCATCTACTTTGCACTTGCATAGCAAATGCAGTTCGAAGGCTAGCTAGCTTAACTTCAGGCTCCGTTTGTATTTTGTAAAGAAAACAAATATAGACAAGCAAACAAGCTATTCGGTCCCCAGTAGAGTCACCATTTTGTTATCGGGAAATCTAGTGTCCACTCGGAGTTGCTAGTCCCACTAAGATGGGTAGCTATCTTAGAAATAAACAAACTAAAACTACTTTCACTTTCCTTTATGAGAAGTAAATAAGAGGGGAACAAAGGATACCAACCTCTGTCTTGCGCTTGGTTCCTTGCTTGGTTCCTCTCCGTTCTGACAGATCTTTGCCGCTTCCTTCCTTGCTTCAGAGAGCACCTGTAGAGTCAAAGTAGCGTAATACTATCGAAGAATAGAGATCTACGATCATAAACAATATAGGACCAGATATATATTGACCACACAAATGCATATATCATCAAACATACAAGAATGTGGAGGAAAACTCGAATATCATTATTAATAGAAAGAATAGCAAAGAGGATTACAACCTATTGTTCTGACCCAGTGTCATCCTCCCAATGGAAAGCCCTTATTCACCTCATGAAAAGCTTAGATCACCCAAAACTATGATGTTCCACCAAGAAACCAACAGCACTTCCTTACAAAATATAAGATTCCAGCCTCTGGATCTCTGTGATGAGGGATCCATATATAGATGTTTGCAGGGGGTGAGTCAGCTGCTGGGTTTCTGATTAGTGTCCTCTCTCTCATAGTTCTTGGTTCCACTTGGAGATTCATGATCTCTTACTCATCCCTGGGCGAATTTAGAGAGGCAAGTGTCATAGGAGAAGTTTCTGGAAGATTCCATGATCATCCACTTTGCAAACTATCTCTGCCATTTGTCTACTCTCACTCATCGCACCCTTACAGAAGGGCTTTCTAGTATGCATCACACTTTTTTCACTGAGCAGGTGAGATGCATCGCACCCTTAGCACTGAGCAGTTTGTATGGTCCAGTTTTGACCAGTTTTGAGCAGTTTTCCATGGAGAATTTCTGGGAGATGATGTAATCAGCTGACCTTGTTCCTTTAGGGTGTGAAGCAACACTTTTAGGGAGATAGAAGCCCTCAATTTATGGACATATATGAGTGGGGTTTCAGTGCCCAAAAATTTCTATAATAGCCGTTTGATCTGATGGATCAAGTGGTCTGTGATGGGAATGGGATCCTCTAGCCATAAACACCCATCATGCACCAAGCAGAGTAGTTGCCTGATGATGAAGGAAGTCACTATGGTGTGGTGGTAATGCGTTACCAGAGCAGGTTGAGTAACCTAGCTTTCTCTACACCCTTGAGCCATGTCTGTGACTCTAATTCGATAATTCCAGCAGCCATGTCAATCAGTCGGCATATTAGCTGCTCAGTTGCTAAATGCGGGAATTTCTCGTGATCTGTGAGGTCCCAATCTTTGAAATTCAGTACAAGAGCCCGCCCTAAGCATGGCCCCTCAAAACCAATGTCATCTGGAAGCAACGGAGTTTGCAGGGATCTCTTTCTCTCGTCTATGTCCTTTGGCACCTTGGCTTTGCCCTTGCATAGAGGAACATATTATGGTAACCTAGTAATAGGGTCCGCACCCATTTCCAAATCCTCCTCATCTTCCAGGATTTCTTCAAATTATTCCTCATCTACCTCTAGATTAACGGCCTTCCCCTTTTCCTACAAAGTGAGCTTCATCCTCTGTTGGTTTCTTCGTGAGATGCGCACTAGTAGCATAGTCTTCTTATCCTTCTTTGCTCTTGGTGTCTTGCATGATTTAGGGACTTTGACTACCACTTCGGCACTCTCTCGGGCAACTTCTACTACCTCAATTTCATGCATGGCTTCCTCGCCTATCATCGCTTCTATGTCCAGGGCTTCCATGGGTGTCGACATCAATCTATTAAGAGGTCCTGCGTCTCCTTTGGTAATCTCTCAAACGCTAAACTTTCTCTCAAAGCCTCAAAATTTGCATGGTCCATACACACCTTATAGTGTGACAACTGAATTTTCAAAATGCCAAGTTTTCTCGCTAGACAACCACTTGTAATTTATAGGGCCTTTGGAATTCAAATCTGACCGTTCCCCCCACATTTGGCCCATTAATGCTATATTGGCGGCATATTTTCAAGAATCTAATACATAAATCTCACCTTAAGTGCCTGTCGCTTGCTCCATTTGGCCATAATCTGACCATCAAATTGGGAACAGTGACTTTAACGGTCACTTTCCAGTAACCTCTGTGTTATTTCCACAAGTAGCGCAGTAACCTTCGCGTTCTCATGGACCCTATGAGACTTCCTTGCTTCGCGCAGTCCTAAAATCATGCAGCTCCCCAACCCGGGCAGTGTAGTTTGTAGTCCCGTGCCTCCTTTCAGCTGCCTAGAGCACCAAGACTGTGCTACTTTCATTTAGTCACATGCTCCAACCACCGGTATATGGCTTCAAGTGACTGCCATTCACCTTTTGTGGGAAGGGTTCTCCATTTAACTTGACCAACTGTACTGCTCCTCCATCGATAATATTCTTAATAACATAAGGCCCTAACCAGTGCATCCTGAATTTTCTGAGGAATTTATCAAACTTACTATCATACAAAAAAACCAAACCATTTACCTTAAATATGTGCAACTTGATGTGTTGATCATGCCATGCCTTTTCACACTGCTTTTGGACCTATTGGTGAAACCCAGCCAAAAGTATTTCTTCTTCAAGCTCATCCAACTGTGCGAGCCTCTCTTCTGGGGCTCTGCAATCGATCATACTTGTGAGCGCTATTATGCACAGACTAGGTAGGATGTACTCCATAGGCATTACGCTTCCACACCATAGACAAGCCTAAAAGGGGTTTGTCCCATCAATGTTTTGCGTGTTGTTCGACAAGCCCACAATATTGCAGTTATGTGTAGGTCCCAATCACTTCGTTGAGCATTGAAAACCTTGGTCAATGCATTTTCAAGCACTTTGTGCAATGCCTCCATTGTCCCGTTAGCCTGTGGGTGATAAGGTGTTCTCTTCTGGTGATATACCTTAAATTCCTCTGTTAGTGAGCTAATCGTCTCATTCAAGAAGTGCATACCATGATCACTCATCAAGATCCTTGGAAATCCAAATCGCATTAGTACATGCTCAAATAGGAACTTCACGGTTGTCGTTCCCGTGCAATCCTTCACTGGCCACTCTTCTGCCCAACAAGTCAAATACTCCATCGTAGTGATAATGTGTCTTGCCCCTATCTTCCCTTGTGGCTGCATGGTTCCTACAAAATCTATTGCCCACTTCTCGAAAGGTTGCAATGTCATTTCTGGATTCAAATGCATTTCATCCCTCCATGATGGCCTACCTATTCTTTGACATACATCACACACCTTGCAATATTCTTTTGAAACCTACTGAAGGGTTGGCCACCACAACCCTGCACGTAGAATCTTCTATGCAGTTTCTCTCCGTGCATAATGTCCTCCCACAGTGCCTCCATGAGCGTCTATGAGGATGCTGCTTGGTTCGAACTTAAGTACATATCGTTGCAATATCTCATCAGTCCCCATGTTGTATAGATGTCTAGCAATGACAGAGAAATCTGTCATGTGTACCACTAATTCCTTCTTTTGCTGGATATTGTATCCTTCTGGTGTAGTTCCTATTGTTAGGAAGTGTATTATATCCTCAAAATGACCATCTGTGGCACGTACTACAAATAGCTGCACATCAAGAAATCCTTCTTCCAAGTTAGTCAGTTCCTCCCCTGTTTCGATGTGTGACAGGTGATCTGGTACTGCGTTCAATTGTCCAGGCTTCACAACAACTTCAAAATCATACTCTTGGAAAAATAAGAGCCATCTGCATATTCACCCCCCCAACGCAGGCTTATTGACCAGGTACTTCAATCAGTTAGCTCTAATACCATGTAGAAATTCCCACTGTAGATCAACAGATTATGAAATATACTAAAGCAAAATACAAGATCTACTTCTAGAACAAACTTGCGGAAGCTTAATCGAATATGAGAAATATCAAATAGAACACATATAATTGAGAATGAGAAATCAGTCACACATGAACACAGAAGAATACTCTAGGGAAAGCCTTAGCTAAAAACCCCAATCTTGGTATTATAATACAAGTTGAAGTATCTCAAGATTACACAAAGATTTAGCTCACAAGCTATCCAGCTCTCAGTACAATCCCTCACTGCTGCTCATAGACAGTCAAAGGCTTCTCACAAACATTCCCCTCTTCCCTCCAAGCCTCCTATTTCCTTACGCGGGTTATCCTGGGTCCTCAAGCTGCCACCTGTGTGTAATAATCCCTCACACGCCACTCTGACCTCTAAAATAACCGCACAAACCTGAAGGAGATAATTCCTTCTGCTTGGATGAGTTTCCTATATAGGAAAAATCCTCCAACTGATAGTACATTGTCCCCTCCTCTAATCTCAACTGGGTCTCTGACTGAACTGACATGCATGAGTTATTTATGAGAGAATATTTAGTTATCTGGAGAGCAGCAGTTACATGCATGCAAGCATTAACTAATTGAACTCACAATTAGTTCAACATACTATTTGAACTAATCTAACTGGACTTAACTTAGTTAACTGAGCTAACTAATTACAACTCAAATACAACTCATCCTTATCTCTTTAACTGATGGATAAATTCCTCAATTAATTGAGAAACTCTTGCATGTCTTCACATAGACTTCATGTTTGATTTTCTACAACTAATTAACTCAAGATGACTTAGTTAATTATTTTACAAATAGCTGCTAGGATCAAATTCGAATTTTACTTCTTAATTTTAGTTCAGGGACTAACTAAAATTGGAATCTATCCCGAAATTCTATTTATAGAAATTCTATTTTTAGCACTTTCATTTTTCATTCCTTGTTGCTATGTCCAACACTGTACTTGAATTACTATTTATAGCAATGCTATTTTTAGCATTTCTTGTTTCCATTTTCAACAAGATGGTCCAAGCCTTCGCCTCCATCCTATGTTAGTACTACCCCCATTGCTATACATGACGCGTCAACATGTACATGAAACTCTTTCTTCCAGTATGGGAAGATTAGGATCGGATCAGTAAGCATCTTTTCTTTCAATATATCCAAGTTTTTCTTAGAGTTATCATTCCAGCAGAACGTGACATCCTTCTTCAACAATTTTTCCATCGGCGTGGTGATCTGGGCATATCCTTTAATAAAGATTTTGTAATATCTCGTATATCCCAGAGTATCACGCAACTTTTCACACTCCTCGGCGCTTCCAAGTTCAGTATCACCACGATCTTCATGGGGTCTACCATCAGTCCTTGTCTGCAAACCACATGCCCCATTAGGTTCCCAAAAGGAATGCAAAATAGACACTTCTTGTGATTGAGCATGATTTGGTATCTTAGACAGGTATCCAACATCAAATTCAATCTTGCTACGTGGCGCTTAACCAACCCAAATATAGTATAGTCATCAAAATATACTTTCATGAACTTATGAATAGATTCCTTAAATGGCACAACAACCATGCGTGAAAAGATTGTAGGTGCATTCTTCAATCCAAATGGCATTATGGTGTATTGAAAACAACCCCACTTAGTCGCGAAGGTTGTCTTGCTCCTATCCTCCGATGCGATTTTGGTTTGGTGGTACCCAGAGAAACCATCAATGAGGGAATACGCTTCCTAGACACCTACATTTTCCAACACTTCATCCGTGAATGGAGTCGGGAAAGGATCATGCACACAAGCGTCATTCAGTCTTTTTAGATCCAGGCATATCCTTATCTCATCCTTCTGCATTTTCTTTTGTACCACCATAAGGCTTACCTAATCAGATTCTTCCATAGGCTCAATGATGCTTGCCACTATCATCTTGTCTAGGTCTGAGCGGGCCTTCTCCTTGTATTTTGGATTGAGGTGGTAAGGCCTCTACTTAACTGGCTTCGCATTAGGTTTTAACATGATCTTCATCACCCCTAGGTCTTCAATTATTCCTTTTAGATACATAAACTTGGTAGGGAATAAGTCCTAGTATTTACAGAGTAATTCAGTGACCTTATCCACTGTCACGTTGTCCTAGTAGCCTCTAGTCTTCGAGAATTCTGCCTCCATACCATTGTTCACTTGTTTTGTTTTCACTGGCACGGTTATATCAGGGTTCTCAATTTGCAATCCTTGAACCTCGCGGTGGCCTTCTGTTTCCAAAATGTTAATCTTCCATGGATCTTCATCCTCATCTTCAGCAGTTACATTATAACATTCGAGCGTGTGACTCAGCTGAGTAGCCCATTCAGGCTAAATTAGGTCTAAAGGATCTTGTGGTATCCTAAAGATGGTCGATTTCACCTCTTGTAGCGTCTCATCAATACTGTCAAACCTGTCCTCAAAACTGAATGTCATCATGAATCCTTCACATAGGATATCCCAGTTTCCTATCCCATGGAGGAGCTCTATTTCTATATACCAATTCATTGGGATAACATCCAAGGTAAGACAAAATAGGTGCACCCACTCAAGTTGGGGCTTTTCTCCATAAGCCTACGTCCATTTCGCCAGATGTGCGCACGAATCATTCTACCCATCGTACTTGTCTGTCAGTTGCATCTTAGGCTTCCCAAATGATGTTCCATCATCCTCCTACATTCGTGCCAATCATCAAAGCTTCCCTTGTGCTTACTCCACCATCTTGCGGGCGTAGGGCACAGTGCCCGGTCTAATGCCTACAAGTTTTGCTTTTCTAGTATATCCATTTCAAATGCATCTAGAAAGATATCTACCTCATTTAGACCATCATAAATAGGCAAATGTCTTGCCTCTGACGACACACAGTGCAGCGACTAGGTCATCATGTTGCAATTTAGCGTAGTTACTTCGTGTAACCGATTTTTCCAGCATTCTATTTCTCCGTCGGAATTCGAAGTGAAGGAACTCTCACGATCCCATGTAATATGTCCATCCGCGGTGGGATTCACCTAGTATTGGTCTTGTGCTATTATCTTATAGATGCAGTACATATCATCATCACTCTCATAATCATGAACTGGTTCCGTATAGCGCGATCCTTCAGCAAGATCCAGGGGTATTATTACATGCAATGATTTCTTCTCAAATATCATATTTCACTTCTTCAGACTGATTACCCCATTCATATAAGTAGCCCAATCAATTACCAGGAGTGCAGGGTAGGGATTTCTATCATCCACTATCTCTATTACTTAAAAATCCACCAGCACGCTTGCTCCCTCAATGTTCATGGTCACCCCCTGCAGCCGCCCCATGGGGATGATTTTCTGCTAATTCACCATCCTTAGCTAAATCGGAGACCATTGCAATGCAGGTCTCCCCATTCACTCCCAAGTCTACTTTGGTACGACATTCGCATCTAACCCCAAGTCCAAAATGACATGATCCATTTCATACTCTCCTATTTGTGCAGTCAGTCTCATCTCCCAACCTGTCCTCATTTTATGCTTGCCAATGTTTCGTACTACGCACGGCTCACTTGGCGCGGTCCCAACACATCTATTGATGAGTTCTTGTAACCATTTCACAGCCTTACTATCATGCAGTAACTTCATACAGGTTTCTAGGAAAGTTGTGAGCATAGAAGGGTCCATCTTCAGCTCAGGCTTATCCTTACTTCCTTAGGTGGAGGCCTCAGCGAAGCTCTTCTTAGCTTCCATGAAGGCTTCACCAATGTGCTCCAAGTCAAATTCAGCCTCTTTTACTGGGGCTTTGTGAACCCATGTACTATCTTCTGGTTGTTTCCCCTTGTCATCCCCTATCATGATCCCACTCTTGAGCACTATGTTTACATTCAGATCCTCCTCGCGTGGCTCAGACCTCATCATCTGCAGGTTCTGTGTTGGTGGAGGTGGTAGCACCCCTTTGTCTCATATCCTAGCTATCAACATAGGAAAATATTTTGTTTCATGATCAAATAATGTGCAATACTTACATGACGAACACCTTGGATTGCTGAAATCACGAGCATAGTGTCCTGGTCCTTCACAATTGTAGAAAATCAATTGTCCTTAACCTCTACCAGTTCCTCCTCTACCTTGACCTCATATGTAGCCCTGAAATCCTATCTGCGTCATTCCTACATTCTGGTCGAGGGACCATGTTTCAGCCTGAACCCTGTAGGCAGGAGTTCTATCCATCATCAATTCATAGCTCCTACAAGTATGCTCATCATGTCCTACAAACATACAAAAGTTGCAGAACAGTTGTTGCGGTGCTTGTACATACTTCTGTAGCAAGTGACAGTTATCCATGGCATGTTTTCTGGCTACCTGACAGATAGCACACCATAATGCAGGTCGTGTGCTAGGTCCTGCTTGAGCTTCCAGCCTTAAAGGCATTGGTCCCCCCCCTGCAAGGTGATTCACAAAGACCGAGCAATGGTCTTCATCATGACCCTGTCTCTTGCATTTCAAGCACCATACTTCCTCGTGTACCTTTGGTCAAACCGTCCTGTCCTGCTTCAAACCTTGCATCTCAAGGCATAGATTCTTTAGATGTGCATGGATCTGCTGAACTCCTAGATTAGGATCTTGCATCGGAGTCAAATGTAGTCTCATGGAAATCTCCAAGGCCTCTACCTAAGTTGTTATCTTCTGCTGTGAAAACACACTTCTTAAGTGTGGTAGTAGCAAAGCCACAAACCACTCACAATGTTATCCATCTGCAAAATTCATGTTGGCTTCGCGAATTGTACATTTCAACCTCTGATCTAGTTCCTAGGGCATCTCCTCTGGTCACATCACAATCTCTTTGAATCCCACAATTGACTGTGCCTCAGATTTAGGCCCTCACGGAGTTTCTCTTTAAGATCTTTTCAGACTCTCTGAATATGAAAATACCACAGAGTCTACCCATTTTGACTCATTAAACTTAATCAGATGCGGAAACATTGGACAACATAATGACTCAATATCTGTATTCGGAAGGAATTTTTGGTAGCATTCTATCCCTTGAACATGACACTCCCTCAACAAACCCTTTTGGTAGCCTCTCTTTAAACCTTACCATCCTATGAGTTTAGCCTTCATACTTTGATTCTCCCACATCCATGTATCCTAACACTCTTTGGTGTTCATGAGTCTAAGCTGGCTAGTAAACCTTTGTGTTGTGCCTTCTACTTTTCAAGGGACCAATTTATCCTCTACTTCCTATATCGAACATCCATCATATACTTCAAAAATTCCCTCCATCTATTTGACCCATTGCTCAAAAAATTATCTCCAAAACAATCATTCTTGCCTTGTTACGTGTCAAATGATGTAGGTGTAGAAAATCTTGTAGATTCACAAGCTAATGTAATTTTCTAAAGAAAAAGACAAGAATCTACTTCTACTCTTTATAGCGGAAGCCTATAAACATCGAGCAAACAATAATCAATAGAGGAAGAGAATCAAAGGCACATAACGCAACAAATATATGGGGAAAGCCACAACTCAAAACCCCACTATCTGTTTTGTGTTAATACAGAAAATCAAGATGAAATTAGAATGCTTGTTCTCTCTAGAACAATCCCTGCATTTAGCAAATTCAATCTCCAACTCATAAGCAAGATTAAGGCCAAAGCTTAGCCTCCTCACAAACTCTCCTAGTCTCTATTCCAATGTGTAATTCCTATGGAGGATAGCTTGTATTTAAAGGGAAATGAAGCCTCTAAAAACTACGCAATCCCTCAAGGGTTAGTCCTGAGTGCATGCACTATCAATGCAACTTAGAAAAATCTAAAACAAATAGTACATTTTCCCTGCACTCTAGTCTCAACTGAGTCTTTCTCAGAATCGACATGCATGAGTTTCTGATGAGTAAATATTCAGTTAACTAGAGTAGCACTAGTGAAGTTCATCAGTGACACCACTAACTGTTAACTCACTATTAGTTCTCTCAATCAGTTTGAGAACTAATTTAACTAAACTATCTCATGAAACTAAGTCTTCTATTTTACAACTCATAATTAACTCACACTAGACTCCTACAAATTAGGGAGAACATACACATGACGACAAAAATACTTCCAACTCGAATTTCCTGAGTTAAGTAAGTTTAATAAAGTCAATTAACTAAGTTTCTATGAGAATAGAATTCGAATTTAATTCGCATTTTAATTCAAGGACAAATTAGACTAGAATTTCTTGTTGCCTTTTCTCAACACTCCCTCTCAACAAGAAAGGGATTATCTACTACCCCGATCCTATCTCTGTGAAACTCGAATTTACATCTTGACAATGACTTTGTCAATATGTTAGCATCTTCCTCCTCTTTGGGAATGTAATCTAACAACATGATCCACCTCAATAGAAAATCTCTGAGATGATGATACCGAATATCAATATGCTTGGACCGATCATGAAAGACTATATTTTCAGAGAGTTTGATACAACTCTGATTATAACAATACATCACTATCGGATCCATCTGCTAACCAAAAAAATTAACAAAGAATCTCCCTTATCCAGATAGCCTCACATGCTTCTTGACTTGTAGCCATGTACTCTACCTCTACCAAACTGAGTGCAATTGATCTCTGTTTCCTGCTATACCAAGAAACTATTGTTGACCCAATACTAAAGATCCCTCCTGATGTGCTCTTCCTATCAGATGGACTCCTTGCCCAATCTACATAAGTCAATACTTGAAGCTTCACTCCCTCTATCCATCTATACCATAACCCAAACTGAGTAGTGCCTATGAGGTATCTCAATACATGCTTCTTTTCCTTCCAATACAGCTTGGTAGGCCTAACCATCGCTTGACTAAGCTAGTTCACTACATAGCACATTTCGGTCATGTGTTCACCAAGTACATGAGTGAAACCACAAGTTTCCTATAAACAGTAGCTGATATCACCAAAAAATTGATCATCTATCCTAGTTTACTAGATGGATCGAGGTACACCATGTAAAGCCAATTTTACCATAGTAAAATTGCTTTCACTATGAGAAATTACTTAATAAACCACCTTTTGTTAAGTAATTTGTATTTAAACCCATGAAAAATAATTAAATAAATCACTATTTATTTGATTTTAGTCTAGGAATAATTAATTAAACCATTGTACAAATATTATTCCTTGTCATATTTGACCCAATTATGGAAAATCAACAGATAAATGATGAATAAATAATTTATTTATTTATTATTTCTAAATAAAAGTTTAAATAATTTATCCCTCCTAACGAAAGTGGTTATTCCAAGAATGGGGTTAATAATATTTTATTATTGCTCATTATTCAAGGATAACTCAATATTTTGTTATAAATAGAAGGGTTTTTCATTCATTATTCACTTTTGATTATTTTCATTGTTGCACTCATTGTTGTAACTTTCATTATTTTCATTGTTCACCACCACTTTTCTTCTATTTGAGTTCCCATTAAGCTCAAACTTTTTATTGTTGCCTTTACACATTATAGAGGAGAGAGACTCTATACAAGCTAAAGAAATTTGAGGATAGCCAAGAAACCATCCCATAGAGGGGTACTGGTAAAATTTATTTGTTCCCTTCACAGGTGTTATAATAAAAATCTATTCTTTGTATATCTGGTTTCCATTGGATGATTGGAGTTATTACTATTTATTTTTGTTGCTTAACTACGAGTGTGGCATATACGAAGACTTTGGTAGGTTTTTTTTCCATAAATTGTTGCAAATCTACAATGTTTAGCAGTGATTTATGTTGTTGAGACAATTTGTCATCCACAGCCTTAAGTGTTTTCTTTTCGTACATCTTTGAGAGGAAAATACTACAACAAAATTGGCAACTCCACTGGTTTTTTACTTCAAATGCGGAAACCTAGGTGACCTTCAGTTTCCAGCTTAGGGTTTCTTATTCTTTAGTCTCTTAATGTTGTTTTCTAGATTTTTAACCCTAGATCTGTTAAATTTCTGACTTCTGCAAGTTTTCTAGTCTTTTCTGCAGGTCACAGGAACCAGCCGCGATAGAGACAATAGTTTTTTCCGATATTTTTTGACTAAGAATCAAGGAGCGGAAGTCACACTTTTTAGCCCAAAAAGTGCAATATGGAGTCTAGAGTGCACCTTTCAACCCAAAAAGTGCAATTCCCCCTAAAAATAGGTTAGTAAATGCGATTATAGGGTTTCCGAGTTTTTATCAGATCTATTTCTGGGTTTTTCCGAGAGTTGTCTGCTAGGTTGTTTAACCTCTATCTGATCCTGCTTACACCTTGATCTATTATGATTTACTCGTGGAAGTGGAATTTAGCCCCCTAGGGCTTCTAGTACACTTCCACCTTAATAGGAGTTTAGCTGAGTGAGTAGTCTGACTTTCTGCAGCATTTTCAACCATATTTTGTAGGTTTGTACCCTTATGTTTCAGATCTCCAAAGATAGGTTGTGTGCATCCATAGTTTCATATTAAACCTTGTTTGGTCATTAGCCTTAGGGTCCTATCGCTTGCCCTAGGTTGTTCACCCATCTCCCTATCTTTTTGTAGAGATCTCCCTCTTTGGTTTTTTTTTGTTGTTGCACCACTTTCCAGCAGCCTAGTGTAATTCGAGCTTAGTCACACCAACAATTATATCTCTTTACCTTTTTAATGTGTTCTTCAGTCGATTTCACCACCAACTAGCACAACGTGTTCAAACCCAGTTTGGGTGGGTTTAGTTAATTTTTTTGTTGTTCATTTTTTGATGTTAATTTCAATTTATTTTCAACAATTTTTTTTTTTTACAAACACAATCTGGTCTTAATAAATAAACACACTTGCACACACAAGCACACCTTAAACAAATGGCATTTGGTTTACACCACTAAGCCAATACTTAACATAATAAATTTATCTCTCCTCACAGAGACAAAGGCATATTGTTGATCTCCCTTCACCATTTACATGTCATGTGTGTCTTGCCACCACTGCACCACCAAGGCATTTATCACGAAGACTCTAGGCCTTCATCCCTAGTTTCTACTTGGGCATATTACTCCTCTCCACCGGGATCGAGTTCATAGCCCTCTGAGTCTTGATACTGACTCTTCTTTGGGTTCATCTGATTCCTCATATGATTCCGAGCCTCCTTCACCACATATCGTCACCATGTTTGGACCCACAACTGGTGCAGGGACCCAACCTGGTATTGGCTCCAATTCTACTGCAGTGTTCACATCTAGTGGAACAGTCTCAAGAACTGTTCTAGAAGCCCCCATGCTCCCTTTTATGGATGGGTTAAGTCTCCCGGATTTTAGTGAGTTGATAAATGACCCTATACACCACAATTTTGGTTCTCCTGCTATGCCAACTAAGCTTCCCTCAAACATCCCTAAGTTTGAGGGAAAACTGGAGAGGACCCTACTAATCACATTTGCTCCTTCCACATGTGGTGTTCGTTCACCTCCATTACCGATGACTCCATTCATCTTCAATTGTTCCAATGCATGCTCACTGGAGACACTGCAAAATGGTATGTATACCATCCCATCCCATCATAGATAGAAAAACTACTGAATAAAGCTGAAGACAATGAAGAAAAAACCAAAATCTGGAGGCAGAAACAGTCTCACTCAATCATCGCACCTGTAACACAGGGAAACAGGGATGCATCTCACTTGCAGCACACAGGAGGTGCGATGCATCCAAGTTGCCAATGAGAGATAGTACGATGGTCTAGGGACGAGACTGAGCTCGGTTTTTACTCATAGTTTGCAGCTACGTTCAGGGATTTAGGCTGAGCTAATGATAAACAGTAAACACAAAGTATAGGGGCTGATATAATGAGGTTATTTGAGCTACCACTAGGGCACTTATGATGTTTTCAAGTTAGATGTTCAGTTCATAAACCAACCCGGAGATTGACTGAAGCAATGTTGATGTACTTTGTAGTTGCATAGAAAAAGCAATTCAAAGGCTAGCTGGCTTAACTTCAGGCTCCTTCTGTATTTTATAAAGCAAACAAATAGAAACAAACAAACAAACTATTCGCTCCCCAGTGGAGTCGCCATTTTGTTATCGGGAAAAGTAGTGTCCATTCAGAGCTGCTAGTCCCACTAAGACAGGTAGCTATCTTAGAAACAAACAATTTAAAGTTAGTTGTGTTTTCCTTTATGAGAGATAAATGAGAGAGAAGCAGAGAGTACCAACCTCAGTCTTTCGCTAGTCTCCTTGCTTGTTTCCTCTCTCCTTTGATAAAGCTTTTACCACTCCTTTCTTACTTGTCCTGCTTCAAAGAACACATGTAGAGTTAAAGCAAAAAAATATCATCAAAGCATATAGATCTATAACCATAAACAATATAGTATCATATGTATATTAACCATACACATGCATACACAAATACATAATTCAGAGATATACAAGTATATGGAGGAAAACTCAAATAGCTTTATCGATAGAATTAGTAGAAGAGAGGATTACAACCAAGCTATCTGATCCAGCGCCATCCTCCCAGCATGAAAGCCCCCTTCACCTCATGAAAAGCTATATCACCCAACAATACAATGTCTCAAAGAGAAACCAACAACACTTCCTTACAAATTACAAAATTCCAGCCTTTGGATCTGTAGGATGAGGGATCCATATATAGATATTTGCAGGTGGGTGAGTCAGCTTTTGGGATTTTGATTACTGTCATTTCATTGATAGTTCTTGGTTCCACTTGGAGATTTCATGATCCCTTACTCATCCCTGGGCGAATTCAGAGAGGCAAGTGTCAAATGAGCAGTTTCTAGAAAATTCTCTAGGTTTCCACCTAGCAAACTACCTTTGTCATTTGTCTGCTCTCGCTCATCGCACCCTACAGAAGGGCTTTTCAGTATGCGTCTCACCCCCCATGTGTAATAGGTGAGATGCATCACACCCTTAGCATTGAGCCGTCTGCATGGTCCAGTTTTGACCAGTTCTGAGTAGTTTTTCAGGGACAGCTTCTAGGAAATGATGTAATCAGTTGACCTTGTTCCTTTAGGGTATGAAACAAAACTTTTAGGGGTTTAAAGCCCTTGGTTTATGGACATATGTGATTGGGGTTGTAGTGCCCAAATATGTCTATAATAGTCTACCATTCTAGATGATGCGTCTGTGAACCTTGTCTCTTTGGTTGATGCACTAGGTACCACTGCTGCATCATGTAGTTATTCATCCTGTCATCTACCCATCTTCCATTCTGATAAGGACATCATGGAAGCTATTTCTACCCTTGATTACCCTTTCACTTAGGAAAGGGGGAATATTTTTTGGAGGATTCTAAAGGCCATTTCTTTTCTAATTCTTCTAGTGCACTCTACCTCAAGAAAGTTTTCTCATAACATATCCCTTTGATTTGCATGTCTCTATTTCTGTCATGAAGTTAGGTGGGCTACATCATCTCATAGATTTTAATTTTCACCTTTCAAATGGATCCATCATCCACACCATATATCAGTCATGCTGACAGTGCGATTCACTTCTCCAGGAATCTAGCCTTAGCAGCCTGGGCCATTTTCACCCCCTTGCATACATTAGTCCTTTCGAATGGCATGTGCATTGGATCTGCCACCAATAAAGAAGTTGAATATGATGTAGTGATAGGTTTTTTAGTTGATTCCCTCACTAATTGCATCCTTCATCTCCATGTACATTTAGATTCCTTTCTACTTGTCATGCAATTGAATGGTGTGTATCATGTTCATAACCAAGTCCTATTTAGAAAATACCTATGAGTTAAGTTTTTGGTAATTGAATTTGAAACCATTACTTTCAATGATGTTCCTAGAGCCCAAAATAACTATGTAGATACCATTGAAAATAACATTCTAGATTGGCATTTATCACATGTATACCACAGAAGATAATCATAAAACACAGTACATGGCAAACCATCATTGTCATATGAAAATGCATAATCATATTATGTATCACAGAAAAAATATAAGTGTTTGGAGCCCATAGCTCTAAATACATCCAATATTCCCATAGCATATTGGGTGGCACATAGGCCCCTACATCTCCTTATCATCCTCTGGAGGATCTTATGCCAAGCTGGGCCAAGATGCTTGAATCCCTTTTTTGAGCACTCAAAACACAATGATGCTCCACAAACTTGTTCTGCTAGGGGGCATCATTCCCACCTTTGCATACCAGTTCAGTATCCCATGCTTGGGGTCATGATAGTTTTCCCCTACCCATCTTCTCAATTTATTAACATAAGTCTTGGCCTAGATCCCACTGGATCTGGGTATGGTTGATTATCCTCCTATTCCTTGGATATTTTGTCCTACCCGCCTCTCCAGCGAGCCATATGCACATTGCATATCATAGACATTTGATACCATATCTTCAAATATTCTACTCTATGTCCACATAGTCCCCATGTTTGACTTAATGGGTGAAGATGATTCTAGACTTCATCCAGTAATTCATTCTCATTTTCCTCTTCCCTTAATTCTTCACAAGGAACCATCGTTCCAAGAAGCATTAAGGCCATATTTGAAAATTAAAGCCACTTGCCTGAAAGCCACAGATCCTGATTTCGATGGTCAGTTTATCCGCTATGATCCACAAGATTTAGGGCGTTCTCCTCCTCTCAAATTGGAGGGAAAGAACCCTTTTATAGAAAAACCCATAATTTTTTTGTCAGCCATTGTGACAAGACTGTAGATCGATTTGAAAAATTGTCAACATCATTGGAAAACTCTCATGGAATACTATAATGGGTCTTTCTCAGTTTTTGATGATTTGACACTTCTCCAAGAAGTCATTTTTCCAAAAAGGGTCACTTCATCACCTCTCAAAATCAAATTTCTTCATATGTGATGCTTCTACTCTTGGGACCACATTCCCTTGGTGCTCATCATCTCACATGTCAATTTTCATCATGAGTAACCATCATTTACTCATGCTTTCATGGTCCCCACCAGGCCTATTCTATGTGGCAGCATCATCGAGTCACCCTTTTTCAAAGCATCTGCGATGAGTCACCCTTCATCCATGGAGTCTGATTCATGTCCCATTATATCATGTCATAGTATTCCATCCATATTTTCATACCTTTCATCTTGTGTTTCCCATTTTTTCCTCCAGTCATACTGTCACCATCCCCTTCAGAGTTGAGTCAGTTGTTGCCAGGTCAACCTTGCACTTTATGCTCTGATAAGGGAAGTCATCTATTTGTCCCTCAGTCCCACATTTTCCATTGTCCCTAGTGTCAGTCCATCAATCACATTAATGTTTTCCCTTGTGCCTTAATTGAGGATCATAATTTCCTCACCTATCGCAGGCCCTATTCTGTTGACATCAGCTCATTTATTCTAGAAGAATGGCCTAGAGGGTAGTGTATCTTGGTTCCAACTTCCATTCTTCTTCGGTGCCTCAAATTGAGTAGAGGCACTCATTATTTCCCTTTGACTTGTTTGTTTCATGTTCATGATTCATACACTTGATGGTCCAGTGATGTAGTAGATTGTACCAGTGATTCTCACGTGTGTGAGAGATATTTTAGACCTCATAAGGGGGTGGCCCTGTTACAAAACATTTTTCACTGTCCCTGTACTCCCCATTCCATGATCTTGGAGGACCTCTACAATGAACACTACATGCTTTCCCATCATGAAGAAACTCCCATTATATCCCTCTTCATGAGCATAATGATTCCCTTTTGCATCATTTCCCAAGAATCTTCCTTTTACCCGAGTTTACAAGACCAGCGCTAATGACTAGTTTCCTCCTTGCATAGATTTGTACAAATTAAAATGAGGACTAGCATCGTACGATGCTACTGAGCCTTTTATTATTCGTGTCGATCCTCTTTTGGCAAGTTTTTTAAATATGGAGTCGAGGCTTCCAGGTCTAGAAGCTTCGTAACGAAAGTCTGTTAAATTGTTGGGCTAGATGGAGTTGAGGAAGTGAGTTTGGGCTCCTTTCACCTATTAGGATGGAACCAACCCAAGAGATAAAACCTTCTCCCATGATAAGAGGAACCATCTCCCCTCTATCCAAGCTATATAAACCCCTCCATTTACAAGCTTCACTAGTTTTCAGTCTTAGTATTTTTGGAGCTTGAATAATCAACAAGACATCTATAGCTTGTAGCTCTCTAGTTTATGTTTAAAGGAGAATAGTGTGTTTGGTTTGGTTTGAGACTAAAGGGAAGAAGCCTTAAAACTTCCATTGTTGGGGCTATCCATGAG
>APFE031367783.1:183980-207012 GCA_000404065.3 Pinus taeda
GCCTTGTAAACGTGATACATTGAACACATTATTTGGAGAGATTTCCTACCCGTACCTCTTAGTTTGCCAGGAGGTATTCTATAGTTCATGGTTACCTGGTAATCCTTTTTCCCTAGATTATCCTGAGAAATCATTTTGATATTTTTGACTCCTTAAATATAAAATATCATCTGAGCGCTTGTCCTTTTGAGCGCATTTCAAATCGAAAGTGATAGAGTCACCTTTGATTCTTTCTCAACTCTTAAAACATGAAATAGCACCAGTTTGTTTTTGCATCTTAAGAAAAATTGTTGCCCACAATCATAAAACATTCTTGTTAGTCTTTTTCTAGACCATATCACGAGTATACCTTTAAATGCATTTTAAAGCATTTGAATCAATCTCTCTCTTTTGAATAATTGAGACAAATTCATTGTGGCTAAACCATCAGGTCCACCTAGTTCCTCTTCCTCTCCTTTCACTGAAAGATCATTTGGGGAGCCTTTTCTTGAATTTTCATAGTCATTTGAGGACTAAGGTGTTGAACTTGGAATTGTTCTGATCATTCAAGCTTTGTCATCTCGTCCTCCCCCTCCCTCAGATACTAGGTCACTTTCTAACATTATCCTGGAATCTCCGGATAATCCTATCTAGACTCTTGAGAGTCCACCAACTTCTGAAGGTCAGCTTGGACTAGTTGTTTATCCTATGAATCCTTTGTTTGATCCTATTGTGATATCACCGCAGCATTCGTACAGTCAGTACAATCAGCTGGGTATTCCTTTGGAATTATCCCCTTGAACATCTTCGGTCGTCCGTCGCCGTTTATTTTCACCCATGGAATTAGAAGGTGAAATCCCAGTCTCCTCTTCGGGTCACTCAGAGGTTTCCACTCTGTGCACAGTCGAGGAGCAAGAATATACTTTTCATCCTAAAGGTTTCCCTTACACAGGAAGAATTCTTACTAGTTTTCATCTTGAGTAACTACGTAATTACATGGCTTTAGCTCAATTGGTTTTAGGTATGCCTAGTGCCTGATCACTATATCATAACCCTATTTGGTCGTGTGGTGCTATGCCTACCTCAGGTCCATTCATTCAGAACCCGACCTCCCAACTAATGGTGCATCCTACAATTAATTCAATTTTGGTGCCACCCACTATTCCAAATCTTGTTGTTTTGTGGGTCCAAGTAACCCATATGGTTCAACCGATGATCTCGAGACATGTCTCTGTCAGTTCTTCGATCCCTCTAGTAAGTGGACAGGTTGTGCCACTACCTGGGGGGCAAAGTTTGAATGTTTCTATGATGTCTTGAACAACCAATGTGAGTGGCTCACAAACTCACATGGTTGGGATGAACCAACACTTTTCGGGTGCCATTCTAAACCCTTTTGGTCCTGCTAGATCAAGTAATGTCTAGTACCAACAACTGAACCCTATTGGTCCATCTGGGTCAAGTAACGTCTAGTACCAGTAGCCTAATGTGGCTCAGGTCTAGTACCAACATCCTTATGTTCCATATGGTTCGCAAGCACTTGTTAATCCACCTTAAATCCCTTAGCCTGGACCTTACGTCTAGCTTGGTCTGTCCACCGCACCTGGTGGATATGGCCAGATATAGTTTGGGAACTTTCAAGGTGTCACTCTAGGAACTATTCAAGTACCCTTGCAGGAGCAAAGATAGATTATGCAACAGTAAGGAAACCTTCATTACTGCAAGTGCCATCCATGTAGCAACATAGGCAAATAATGCCACAACAAGGACAACTGCAAAAACCACAGGGGGAACCCTTGCAACTGTTGTAGCAAACCATGCAGCCGGAAGTGCAGTATGTGCCACAATCCTCCCAACCTATGCCTTCAGAAGGTCAACCACTGTAGTTGCAAGGATATCCTTTATAGCCGCAAGGTCAACCCTTGTAGCACCAAGGTCAACTTGGTCAGTAACAACCCTTATACTCATATCAACAAGGTCAACCTTTGCAGGGGCAAGGTTAAGGTCAAGTCCTGTAGCAACAGGTGCAAAATCCTTATGTCCAAGGGAAACAGGTTCAACATCCTTTTGTCTAAGGGGAAACAGGTTCAAAACCCTTATGTTCAAGGGCATCAGGTGCAAAAGCCATATGTCCAAGGCCAATAGGCTGAACAACCTTTTAACCTATATGTTTCTTATTAGTAGCCTATGGCTGGATAGTTCCAAGGCTTTCAAGGTTAGAATCCTCCCTATGGACAAGATAGCCTATAGTGGGGGAAAAATGAAATTCCATATGGAAAAAACCCTCCACTATGGGGATAGACTCCTTACCAGCAGGGATGGGTTCCACCGACTAGGTTGGCTTATCGATGTAAAATGCCTTTCAATACCCAATTGTTGTTCTTGGCTACACTAGAGTTGCCAGATGTGTCTAGGCTCACAAATGACCCGATTCTTCATTCACCGTATTGGCCTCCAGTTCCATCCAAGATCCCAAGTGATTGTCCAAAATTTGAAGGAAAAGCAAAAGAGGATCCACAAGCCCATGTGATGACATATCACCTCTAGTTCTCCTTGAATTCCTACGTTGATGATTCCATTTGTCTTCGGCTTTTTCAACGAACTCTTACAGGTGCTACAGTGAATTGGTATATCGAGCTACCTCAAAATACCTATCATGACATTAACACTCTTTCCATGGCCTTTCTCACACATTTCCAGTTGCTGGTTCACTATGAAACTGGCACCCATCTGCTAACGTCACTCAAGCAAGACACTACGACCCACATCTCCGATCACATCCATGAATGGAAGCATAGGTGTCGCTTGATCAAGTTTGATATTATTGATCAGTTGTTAACCGAGTGGTTCACCAAATCATTTGTTAGAAAAATTGCTAAGGACATTGCTATGGTTGGATGTGTCACTGAGGAACAAGCCATTTCCATGCCGAGTATCTAGACCTCGTCTATTCACAAACTGACACGTTATATTATATGTTACCCGATGCACCCAGACCATCATCTGATCTGACGACATCTAAGTCTCTAGCTACACCTCCTATTGGTGGAGTAATTGGTTCAAGGACTCAGACCCCTGCAAAATCTTATTCCAAACAGAAGTATGTCTCCAACGCTACTTCCAATGATTCCTCTCGCAATTCATCTAGCCCTAGTAAAACCTCAGAGTTTCACATTGTCTAGTCTATCACAACAGAAAAATCCTCTAAAGGTAAGAAGAAAGGTAAAGGCAAGGGTAAAGTCGATGCCCCAAAATAGGGCCCTCCTAAGTCGTCTATTGGTGATGCTTCCCAAAAAAAGCCCAAATATCCATGCCTCATATGTGAGGAGGATCACTATACCAAGGATTGTCCCAAATGATCCAAAGTTAGTCGTTTGCTCAAAGGGACCCCAACTGTCCTGAGAGAGCCCTTTCCATCCTAGCAGACCCAAATGGTAGACCAGCCTCAATTATCCACTTCCTCAGGTTCACAAGTGTTCATGATGAATACACTGATTAACGTGGCTAATAGGTCAAAATATTATCAAACTCCTATATCGACAGCAGGGAAAGAGAAAGAAAGTACCCGTTCTTCTTCTACCCCATCCATTTCTGGTCATCTCCATATAGAATGACCTAATCCTGATTCCACCATTTGACCACCTTCTCGAGGTATGCTACGAAAGTCCTCATACAATCCAAATGCTCGAGCCACTCAACATTATAACGTTATTGAAGATTTGGCTTAAGCGCCATCAGTAATGTCTACTCTTGAGGTCCTTCAAAGCTGTCCTTCTCAATGAAAATCATTATTGTCGACTATTGGGGGTATTGATCCAACTAACAGTAATCTCATTTGTTTTGACCTCGAAAACCACATTTCATGTTTACCTCAACAAATTCCCTTTCTCATTCAGGTGATTATAAATGAGAAAACCATTCATAGAACCATCATTGATGAATGTGCTTCTACCTACATCATGTATGTCACTTGTTGGAAGGCAATTGGTTCTCCTACTCTAAAATAGCTCCCTAACACTTTGGAAGCTTTTGACAGATGTGATTCATGACCATTCAGTGTCCTGCATAACCTTTTCCATTACTTTGGAGGGCAAGACAGTACATGTCGAAGTAGAGATCGTTGATGCTAATCTTAACTATAATATTTTACTCGAAAGGAGATGGACCCATGCCATGCATGTTGTAGCCTCCTCCCTTTTCCATGTGATTCATTTTCCACATCAAGGGAAGATAGTCACAATCAACCAACTGTCCTTCTTTTCCTCTTCCTCCTCAAATGGCAATGTTCCTTATGTAAAGCACACCGATGCTCCTTATGAGAGTGTGGGGGCAAGACTCTTTAAAGATCCTACCTTGATGGGTATTTTTCCGATCCCACCTCCTCATGTTGCCTTTGTCAACATGATCTCAGTCAAGTCCGATCCTTGGGTCATTCCCTCACCCAATATTGTTGCTACATGGGGAGAGGTTATGCCATTAAGCCTTGCCAAAATTGATTATCTGGAAATTGTTTCGGATTCGCCTTTGGTATCCTCTGATTTCTCTATTTCGACAACATCTCTCTATCCTTATTCTCAATCCCCATGTATTTGTTCTTCAGAATCCCCCGATCCCTTAGCTGAGAATTTTCTTTCTGATGATAGTATCATGGAATTTATGTCTCTAGTTGAAGTACCTTCGAATGATACTCATCATCGTCCCTCATTCTTTCCTAGCCCAGCAGTCTTGTCTACTAGTCTTGAGAAGTTCTCTTCTCAGTTCCCAACCCTACCACTTCAGACGTCGATCATGACTCATGAAGTTTGGTCGAAAGGGAACATGGGTAACATTACCCAAATGATGCCAATTGATATTTCTATCAAACTTGATGTCGTTGAAAATGTCCATATTGGGGTAACTTGTTCTCCAGAGGAGATCCAACTCTATAGTCATCTATTCCAAGAGTTTTGAGATGTTTTTGTATGGTCATATGAATAAATTATTGACATTGACCCAAGTATATTCACGCACGAAATTCCGAATTAACCTCATGTGAAGCCCATTCACAAATGACTTCATCTAGTTCACCCTAGAAAAGCAGTGACCATCAAGGGTGAAGTTGAAAAAATTCTGAAAGATTGATTTATTTATCTAATCCCTCTTATAGATTGGATGTCAAATATCATACCAGTGATAGATAAACAAGGCACTATTCATGTTTGCATCGATTACCATGATCTCAGTCGTGCCTGTCCAAAGGATAATTACCCCACTCCCTTCATTGACGAGATCATTGATGAATGTGCTAGGAGTGAATTATTTTCCTTTATGGACTTTTTTATGGTTACAACTTGATAAACATTATGTCAGCTGATCAAGATAAGACAACCTTTATCTATCTGTGGGGGACCTTGGTGTATAAAAATCTCCCTTTTGTCTTGAAGAATGTTGGGGCTACCTTTCAGAGAGCGATCTCTGATGCATTCTAGGACATTTGAAACATTGTTCAACCTTACTTGGATGACCTTCTCACTCATTCTCATAAATTCCATGATCATCCTGATCATCTTCGACAAATGTTTCTTCGCTGTAGACACTACAACATTTAGCTGAATCCCCATAAATGTGTCTTATGCATCAAATCCGGATGAATCCTTGAATTTATCATTTCAAAAGAAGGAATTTTCCTTGATCCTCTTAAAGTCAAGGCCTTTGTTAATTTACCCCCTCCATATTCGTTGCGTCAACTACAGATTCTGCAAGGAAAAGCAAATTTCCAACATTGTTTCGTACCAAACTATGCTAAGCTAGCTTCAAGGTTCACCCAGTTTCTCAAGCAAGGAACCCCATTTGTTTGGGATGAGGCTGCCCAAAAGTCTTTCGATGACCTAAATGCTATCCTCATCATTGCTCCTTTTCTACACCCTTCGAACTATCATCACGATTACTTCCTTTATCTAGCTGCAGCCTCTAGTACCATCGCTATGGTATTGGTACAGGACAATGAAATAGGCATTGAACATGATTTTTACTACCTCAGTCACAATATCCTCGATACTGAGATGTGTTATGCTCATGTTGTGAAGTTGGCTTTGGCTACCGTACATGTTGTTTAGCGCTTTTGTCATTACATTCTCCTCCACATTACCATTGTGATTTCTGAATGCCACCCCATGACCTACATCCTAACTTGTCAGTTGCTGGGGGTCAAGTATTCTAAGTGGATTTTCATCCTCCAAGAATTCGATTTGGTGTTCACTACTACCAAATCTAAGAAATCACTAGTCTTCGCTGAGTTGATTTGCTCCCTTCCCTTTGCTTCTCTTCCTGCTGGTGCTGATGAGAAGCTCCCAGACGAAACTATTTTCTTGATTAGGTCTCTTGACCCCTGGTATGGTGATATCATTGTGTATCTCTAGACATCCACCTTCTTGTTTGCGTTGACCAAGGATGATCGTTGATGCACTCGGCATCAATCCCAACCATACTATATCATTGGCAATACTTTATACCGCATTGATGTTGATTCAATTATTTTCCACTATCTCACTCTCAAGGAGGCTGAGAGAGTCTTGGATGACTTCCATTATGGAGCATGGGGCAGTCATCTGTCTAGATATGCTACTACTCAAAAATTCCTTCGCGCTGGTTATTTTTGGCCCTCCATCTTCAAGGATTGCATCCTTGTTGTTCGCAAGTTCCATGAGTGCCAAATTTATCAGCTCAAAATGCGCGCCCCACCCACTCACCTACACCCTATTATTATTGTTGGTCCTTTTTCCAAATGGGGCATCGATTTTATGACATGTAGCCCTCATTCAGTTGGGGGCATGGTTATATTATCGTTGCTTTGGATTATTTCACCAAATGGGCTGAAGTGATGCCTACATATTTTGTGCACGTTAAAACAATGTCCCAATTTCTATTCAATCATGTTATTTACAGGTTTGGAGTGCCTCAAACCATTGTCACTGACCATGGCTCCCATTTTCTAGATTAGATGATGGCTAAGCTGACTTCTACGTTGGGTTTGCACCACAATGGCTCGACCCCATATTACCCTAAGGCCAATGGCCAAGTTGAAGCTATGAACAAAGTCTTGGTTACAATGCTTCAACACATCATTGGGATGCACAAGTCAAATTGGCATCTCATGCTCTTTTTGGCTTTGTGGGCTTGCCAAACCTCAACCGAGGATGCAACTAGATTCACATCATTCCAGCTAGTTTACAGTCTGGAAGCAACTTTACCAATTGAGTGCAAAATTCCCTCACTTAAGTTGGCTGTCGAACTTCTCCCTGAGACCTCACCTTAGGAAGATCACCTCTTGTATTTGGAATGACTTGATGAGACTAGTCGTCTTATTGCTTTGGTCATCGAAGCACAAAAAAAGTGGGTCAAGTCCCATTTTGATCAGTTAGTCTCTCCTCGAGCTTTTTCTAAGGGCGATTTGGTTATTCTGTATGATCAGGTTAATGATAAGCTAGGGGCAAGCAAGTTTGAACCCATGTGGCATGGGCCCTACATCGTTAAACATGTGTTATAGAAAGGGGCTTATGAGCTAATTGATTATGAGGGAAATCCCTTAGAAAAGCCCCGTAATGGGCTTTATCTCAAAACATACTATGCCTAGGTCATCTTGCATGGAAACTTTTGTACAATAGTGTGTTATTCATTTTTGTGCAATGTGGTTTGGTGTGTTGTTTTCAAGAAGCTTTCATGCTTATTATGTTTCTACCTACTTTGTAGATGTCTGTGTCTCCTCACATCGGTTTTGCTGATGGTGCTTGCCTTAGTACCCAGAATCTATCATCCGTGGCATGGACCATTTATGACCCCCATGGTGAGTTGATTGATCTTCAAGGTATTTGTTTAGGTCAAACAACTAATTACATTGTTGAGTCCAACGCAGTTATCAAATTGTTGTCAGAAGATATCGCTCTTGAAATCCGGGAATTGGTTGTGAACCTTGATTCACAACTTCTTGCTCTTCACTTCAATGGGCAATATTCCATCAGAAACCCTCAGATATTGAAAATGTATTTGCATATTCGTCTATTGGAGAGAAATTTTGATTACATTATATATCATCATATTCCTAGGCATATGAATAAATTGACAGATGCATTAGTTAATTATGTGTTAGACAAAAATTTGTGAAACATGTGAAAAAAAAATAAAAAATTGGTACCAAGTAAGCAAGGAAATTAGCCATCAATATCTTATATATAATATATATAATATATATATATATAAGAGTCGATGATGTTTGCCATACATCAAAACCCCAAAAAATAATATATGTGTTCAAATACATCTGTGGCTCACTTGCCTAAAAAATGTAGAATGCTAGGCCTATGAACTACTCGGAATGGTGCTCATGGTAGCAAGTAACAGCTCGTACTACATGAGTCAACAGTCGGTGGATCTGGTCTGATACCCCCACTGTGTGCCTCTGATATTGGCATCGGATGTCACCTACCCGGGCATACTCTGGGATACCATGGGTCAATCCCTCGAGGTTCCGTGTGATCTCCTCCTCATTATTGCTTCCTTCTTGATAAGGAGTGATATTGAGCTACCAAGTGACGCGCTTGGAAATTGGGACATCCCGGAAGGACACTCTGGTGCCACATATGCATTTATAAAATTGAAAGATCATGAATGCATGTATTTAAAAAACAATCAAAAATCAAAAATCAAAATTGTTTTTTTTTACCTCCATCATCATAATCTTCTCCCTCTGAGAGTGGCATATCTAGATTGTCATCGAAGTCGGTACCACTATAGGGCCAATCCTCTACTAAGATCAGTTGTCGTCATAGCCACGAGAAGAAGGCATGCTTATATGACATATGTTGGCCCCTAGTAATCCTAGGCATCGATCCACTCCAACGAACCATCCGTGGGTTTTGTGGCAATGGTGGTTCCACCTCAGCAAAGTGGTAGTGAAATAGAGGGACCCTCTCCAAAAAGAAGGTCACTAGAATAGAACCATAGTAGAACTGCTTCAAGTTTCCTGCCTTAGCTTTTGATAGCTAGTGCTTCATGTTTACTTTCATGGCTTCCGCCCAGTTGAATATAGTCGATAGCATACTAAAACTTTGACTTGTTGGACTCATGTTGTGCTTGAGCCCAATCCACTCTGTTGATGGTCAACAACAACATTTTCAACATAAGATCCTAAACACTGATGATCTCTATCTTGCCTCTCTTTGATTTTAGTGCTTTCGGGTAATGTTATGCGAGCAACATGTTCACACTTTCCCTAATAGGCCTGAACCCATACAGATTGATTGGTTCCCAACTTCGGTACAGTCCTATGATGAAATAAATGTCAGAAGTTTCCAACTCCAGTTCCTGGTCCCAGATCATAAAAACTTCCCGATTGACATCCAAGAGATTGATCAAATATTACAGCAGCTTGGGTTGAGCTCGAAGACCTGGTGTGAGAAAGAATTTGACAAGCCCACAATTCCTCAGGGCATTCAAGAAATTTGGGTTTTCCATTGCTTGTGTATCAATGTCCTCATGCTCATGTTCCCTCCAATCAACCATTTTTTGCGATGTTTTCCTTGCAAAAACCATAAAATAAAGTCAATAATAATCCTTAGCTAGAGAAATTTGGATCAAATCAGAGAAATTTGGGCAAAAACTTGAAACTTTTGTGTTCACGCTGCCGGCGTGACTGTTTAAAAACATTAGGGCTAACGCCACACTTGACAGTGTTAATAACCCTTGATCAACGCGATTTTGTGCTCGAAAATCACGCCGACCGAGGGAGATTTTTTTATTTTGCTAAATCCTCCTTAAGAATTCCAATAATGATTAAAAACAGGAAAAATGAGCATTAAAATGAAGCTAAAGGTCTTGGCTCTTACCTGCAATAGACAGATCATTGAATGGCCTCCCAGATATCCAACAATCTGCTCCTGAAAATCTAGGGCACAAATGGGTGAAAATTTCTCCACACAAGGTAAAATGGTAAAAATTAATTACTTTTTTCTCCTTTTATTATTTTTTTCATGAAATATTAGGGCTTTAAACGTATTTTTAAATTATTTTTGCCTTAAAAATTGGATAATGTGTTTAGCTTTTGTGCAGCGATAGGTGACAGATTACTGATGGTGATATTGGAGTCACGTTTAAGATATTTTCTAGATGTTGGGCAGTGGATCCCCCCACAGCATGGTTTTGGGGCCTGAAGCTTGAGTTTTGGTCAGTGTAATGTAAATACCCCACGAAATATGGGCGCAGAGCACGAGAGTCTAGGATGAGTCATAGGGTTGTCCACCCTAAAATAATGTAATTTAATGTAAAGTTGTGTCAGCCTACCCATGGTCCACAAACCATGGAATTGTATAAATAGAGCGAGGCTCTAAGTTTAAAGATAGCATTTGGAAAAACAAGTGATGGATAGATGTGAAGGCATGGTTAGAAGATAGAAGTGGATCTGAAGGTTCTTCGATTGTAGTAGTAGGTAAAGGCTCCACAGTTGAGTGCGCAAAGGCCTAGTAGAGTTTGCAGCTGAGTGCGCAGGCCCCTACAACTGAGTGCATAGGGCGGAGTCAGGTTTGTTTTTGAACTGAAGTTGAAAAGGATTATTAATAAAGTTAAGTTGATTCAGCATATTGTGCATCTGTTTCGTAGATATATATTTTGAGGTTATGCGTTAATGGTATCTGTTTATTTATATGTGTGCACTTGTATGAATGCTTATGTATGAAAACCTTCTAAGTAATTAAGCGCACAGAACCTAATTAAGGAAGACTTGGGTATTTAACACTAGTCGCACTATAGCTGGAGCTACACAAAGGCAGTACCACAAGATGCAAGAAGCTCATTGGTGTGCATAACTTAGTAAGCGCAAAGGTTGAATCACGTCACTATTGCCACATATCAGACATTCCTAGGGTGTGGAACTTGGTTCTAGCACCCTCCCATACTACTTTGAGTGAGACCTCAGCCCACACTCTGCAGACTATTGCCGAAAGGGCCAATAGTATCGAGATTTTCTTGGCTAACTCACTTCTGAACCTGGGTTAGGCCCCACTAAGCCAACAAAAGGTTTAGTTGCCAGGATCGGGATCTGCCTAAGGGATGTCTGATGTGTTGTGCCACTGGAACCCAACAAAGAAGGAAAGTGAAGAGTGGTTGGACAAGAAGATTTATGTATCTAAGAAAAGGTGGCTGGATTGCTATGTGTATACAGAAATCCATGAGATTTTCTTCGCATCCTTTCCTTCTGAACTGTATGAGTGGATCACAAGATTAGTCGACAGCCAGGGAAGGTTTAGGCTCAACCAATCGATAGTGTGGACTCCGAAATTAGTGAGCAAACTAAAGGCATTAGAAGATAAGATCGCGTGAGCTGTGGACCATTGGCTCGATTGGATCATAGGGGGGATTTATCACTAAGTTTACAATAGACATGACCGTGAGCTCCAGTGAAGCAGAACGACGTTTTCTCAAGGGACCGTGAGGTAAGTACAATAAATCTTTGAATACCTGGATTAATATGCTTTTATGTGGAAAGTGGGTTATGCGAATACATTAATGTTTGGAACGATGCGGAGTGGAAGGATCTACAAAGGTAGTGGGGAATTATGAAATAGTCCCTTAATTTCAGCTTCGCAAGAAAGTGAGGAAGACCTCACTCGAGTCTCTCTGATAAGTGTGGTCAGTTTGATAAGGCAGGGCATTCTGCAGCTACCACCTCTACCCACACCACCACCCGCTTCACCTCCCTCACCTCCATCTCCACCCACTCCACCTCCACCATCCCCACAGTTCAGCATGATGAGCGTGATCAAACTACCCATATTCAGAGGTGTAGCGAATGAAGATCCGGACCAGTTCTGGTTCATTCTAAGAGTAGTGTGGGAAGCGCAAGGGGTCATAGACGACAACATTAAAAATGCTACATTGTTGAGCGTGCTGTAGGATCGCGCATTGACATGGTATATCAAGCACTCTAATGACCACCCAAACACAAGGATAGTAGAGATCTAGAATGCATTGAACAAAGAATTTAGCTGGCCAAAATCAGAGACACAGTCAATCATCGAGTTTAAAGATATTACAATGCTTCCAGGTGAGACCCTGTGGGATTTGGATCAACGTCTGAAGAGTACAATCTGTGAGGTAAATATGATGCTAACAGATTCCCATCATCGTGCATGGTTTGTGGCATCCTTGACACCACACTTGAGGATAGCGTTGTCACAATAGAAACTTTCCACCCAGGCCGAAGTGCTGGAAATGGCGATGAGGTTGCATGAGACCCCGATCCAAGACCCTGGGTTGGGAGGTCAACAAATCCACGCACAACTACAGAATATATGACTAGAAATGTAGAGTTTGAAGTAGGATAGGACACCATGGCCAGAGGCATGCAAGGAAATGTGGTGCATAAAATGCAAAGGCCAGGGCCATGACAAGGATCACTATTCAGTGTTTGTGAACTACTTGGCAGGAGGCGGGCCAATGTCATTGAGGCCAGAGGCATAGGCTAGGCCAAATTTGACATCCATATTATGGTGCATGATGTGTCAGATAGGAGGAAAACACACAATGGATAATTGTCATTTGTCGCAGAAGTATACAACGACACCCCAGCAACTGTTTTGTAATTTCTATAGGTCGATAGGCATGATGAGCGCACTTGTCATAGCTATGAGCTAATGATGGATCAAACTCCAGCCTATAGGATGTAGACAGAAACGCAATCACTCGACCCAGCTGCGGGGATGGTGCACGCTGGATTTCAGGGGTGGGGTCGAGGATGAGGAGGAATGGGACCAGGAAGGGGCCGCGGAAAGTTAATCTGTTACAATTACAGAGGACCAGGGCACTATGCCCGCAATTGCACCAACCCGACAAGGATATCTTGTTCGTATTGTGCTCAGTTTGATCATGAAATGATAGATTGTCCTATGTTGATCACACAGATGTGCGAAAAAGGAGTACTCCAATCTCCTCTGACTCAGAAAATCCAAATGATGAGGTCTCAACTACGCGAAGAAGACCCAAATCTAAACATGATGCTCAGAAGTGGTGTGACCATGGGGGAAGATAAGGGGAAGCATCCCGAGAAAGATACATGGGTTTGCAAGGCTCCAGGAAAGGAACCTATGTTTGACTTAGAACGCGCAAAAGATACATTCATGGAAGCTAAGAAGAGCTTCATGGAGGCCTCCACTTTAGGTAGTAAGGATCAACCAGAGCCAGGGATGGATCCTTGTATCCTTACTACCTTTCTAGAGACATGCATGAAATTGTTGCATGATAACAAGGCAGTGAAGGGTCTACAAGAGCTGATCACCAGGTGCGTGGGGTCAGGAGAACCGCACGTAGTCTAGAAATGGGGAAAACATGCATTGCACACCAGGAGGGAAATGAGATTGATGAGGCAGATTGGTGAGTACGAAATGGATCACGTCATCCTAGATCTGGGATCGGACGTGAATGTGTTACTAATGCAAACATATGAATGCATGGGCAAGCCCACATTGCAGTGGTCCCCTATTCAATTACGAATGGTGAACCAACAGAAGATTTTTCCCATCGGGAGGTTGCAAGGGGTAATAGTTGATATTGAAGGCACGAGCACACAGACAAACTTTGAAGTGATAGAGATTGTCAATGATAGAAATCCATATCTTGCATTGTTAGGAATAGACAGGGCCACTGATATGAACAGAGTGATCAACCTAAAGAAGCGGAAGATGATATTCGAGAAAATGTCACTACACGTAGTAGTCTCACTAGACCCAGCCGAAGGAGCACACTACACTGAACCAGTGTGCAATGATGAAAGTGATGATGAGATGGATTGTATTTACAAGATAACTATGTGAGACTAGGATTGGGTGAATCCGACTGTAGATGGGAGGATCTTGTGGGAGTGCAAAAGCTCCTGCACTTTGGATTCAGATGAAGAAGTAGAGTGCTAGCAGAATCGGTTGAACGAAGTAACAACATTGAATTGCAACATAATGATTATATCACTTTGTTATGTAAAAATAGAGGCTCGAGATCTGCCGACATATGATGGATTTACAGTGGTGGATGAATTCTTGAGCAAGTTTGAAAGCATAGTACCATAACAAAAATAGTTCGATGTGTTTAAGTGGGCGCTACGCGCAACACTTGCGCACTGGTGGGGAACACATCAAGGAAGTTTTGAGGACTGACGTGGATGTAGAAGGATGATGCACCTACGCTTTGGGAAACCGTAGCTACGATTACAAGACAAATACGATGGACAAGATGATCCATGCATGCACCTCACAAAATGGGCCAAGGCCTATGGAGAAGAACCACAACCTGAATGGGTACATTTATTATACCATACCCTGGATGTAATACCCATGCTAAGATAGAACTCCGACATGGAATGCGTGAACGGGATGTCTTGCGCAAAGGATTTTTGTTAACATTCACATTTGAAGACCAATGGTCGAATATTGTTGACGATGCACTGGAAGCAGTAAAAGCCGCCATCTTCAAAATACCATAGGAGCCATTGGAAATGCTGCAGCCACAATGGGTGATACAGTTAAGTAGCGCACTAGAGTGTTATAATGTGTAGGTGGAGGAGGATGATGATGATCCCCAAAATATTGATATTCCAGAAACCAAAGGCTGTTGCGAGGTTCGAGGACCATCAATTGAGGATCCTGACATCACCACACCACTCAAAACAAAGCAAGTAAACATTGGCATAGATGTGGAGCCGAAGTACCCGAGACTCAGGGAATATTGGGACAATGCTACAGTGGATAAGGTCGCTGAGTTACTCCATGAATATCAAGACTTGTTCCCGACCAAAATCATGGCCTTAAAGGGGATCATTGGCGACTTAGGGATGATGAAGATCACTCTGAAACTGGACACGAAGCTATTTAAGCAATGACCTTACTGCTTGAATCCCAAGTATAAATAAAAGGTCCACGACAAATTAGACAAAATGCTTGTAGCCAGAATTATTGAACCAGTGGAAGAATCCAACTCGGTGAGTCCTATGGTAGTACAGGAGAAAAAATAGAAGGGTGAAATATGAATATGCATGGACCTATGGAAGCTTAATGACACATGTTTTCACGATCCATTCCTAACACCATTCACAGATGAATTATTGGAGAATGTTGGCAGTCAAGAAGATTATTCTTTCATGGATGGCTTCTCAGGATACCATCAGATCAAGATCGCACCGGAAGATAGGAGAAAAACAACCTTCGCAATAGAATGGGACTGCTTTCAATACATCGTTATGCCCTTTGGACTGAAGAATGTTCCAGCGATATTCTCGCGCATAGTGGTGGCAGCATTCAAACAATACATCCACAAATTCTTGGAGGTCTATCTGGATGATTGGACTGTCTTTGGATTAGTTAAGCACCATGTAGTGAGCTTATGGTTGATGTTGGATACTTGCCGTCGACACCAGATTGTGTTGAACCTCAAAAAGTTCAACTTCCTCATTCCCTTTGGCAACCTGCTAGGCCATGTGGTCTACAAACAAGGCCTGATGGTGGACCCTACAAATATTGTTGTTATTCTGAATCTGGAAGCACTGCGCAATGTCAAATAGTTATGCACTACATTGGGGCACACTAGCTACTATAGGAAGTTTATCAAGAGTTATGCCCAAATAACTGCACTGATGGAAAAGCTATTGAAAAAATATGTGACATACTACTAGAATGATGATTGCATGAAGAGCTTGGATGTCCTAAAGGGGAATCTGGCCTCCACGCCAATTTTTCTCTCCCCAAAATGGGGCGTGGAATTTCATGTATATGTTGATGCATCATGTATCACACTGGGAGTTGTATTCACATAGGAGGGCATGGAGGGTGTGGATCACCCGATTATGTTTGTGAGTTGAAGATTGTCCAAAGAAGAAAGAATTACTCTACCATCGAACGTGAAGGGTTGGAAATGGTGTACGCGCTCCAAAAATACTGACACTATTTACTTGGCGGGCACTTCAAGATGTATACTGATCATTCCGCATTGAAATACCTGGTGAACAAGCCTGTGTTGGGGGGGGGCGCATATGCATATGGCAGTTATTATTTGAAGAATAGGACTTTGAGGTCATCGCCAAGCTGGGACACCTAAATGTAGGACGAGATCACTTATCACAGATTGAGACAGGCAAGGATACAACAAATTTGGAGGGACTCCCTGATGCACAGCTCTTTGCAGTGCACGTCACGGATGTCCATTTCAAAGATATAATGCATTTTTTAACCACAGGGAATGTGCCAAAGGAATATTCAGTCCAACAAAAGAAGGAATCAATGGTGTGCACGGCGGACTTTTCTGTCATCGCGGGACACCTCTGCAAAATGGGAAACAATGAGATATTGCAAATATATGTACCTGAATTTGAATGAGGATAGATCCTTGCGGAAGCACATGAGGGTGATATAAGAGGGCACTATGCAGGTTGCACGATTGCACAGAAGATTCTTCACGCTAGGCTATGGTGGCCAACCCTACACCAAGATTCGAAAGCACAATGTCAGGCTTGCGACATATGTCAAAGGACTGGAAAACCGTCATGAAGGGATGAGATGCCACTCAATCCACAGATGACACTGTAGCCATTCAAAAAATGAAAAATCAACTTTGTGGGCCCGATCAAACCCTAGGGAAAGATGGGTGCATGCTACATCATCACCACGACAGAGTACCTGACTCGATGGGCAGAAGCAGAGCCTGTTAAGGACTGCATGGCCACTATGACTGCAATTTTTTTTTTTTGGCAACGTGTTGACATGATTTGGTTGACCGAAAATCTTAATGAGTGACCGTGGAATGCACTTCCTGAATGAAACCATCAGCATGCTCACCGAGGAGTTCTAGGTGTATCATCAGAAAAGTACACCATACCATCCACAATCTAATGGGAAAATAGAATCATTCAACAAAATATTGGAGACTGCGTTGACCAAAATATGTAATGCGTAGCAGAATGATTGGGACTTGCGCATACCCACTGTGTTATGGGCATACAAGACAACATGTAAGAAATTGACAGGACAGACCCCATTTCGGTTGGTCTATGGTATGAAAGCAGTCATGCCGATGGAACATATCTTACCTAGTCTGTGAATAGAAGTGCTTAAAGGCATGTTGAAATGCGAAGCTTTCAAAGAAAGGATCTCGCAATTAGAAGTACTCAAGGAAGAATGATTTCTGGCCAGATTTCACCAGCAGGTACAAAAGCAGTGTGAGAATGCCTGGCACGACCACCATATCAAGTTGCGCACCTTCAAAGTAAATGACTTAGTGCTGTTGTATGACAGCAAGTTCGAAAAATTTCCTGGAAAATTCAGAATGCACTGGTTGGGACCATATGTGGTAAAAGAGGTTATAGATAGAGGCGTGATCTAGCTAGTCAAACTTAATGGAGAACCCTTCCTAGGAAAAGTAAATGGCAGTCACCTGAAGCCCTACACGGGTGGGCCATCTATTTGACTAACCGACCAAAGCACAATCTTCACAACCCAAGGAGCCAGATAGGGGTGCAGGACTATAAATGCAAGCACTAGAAGCCGCTACTAAAGAAAAAGCATGAGTTAGACACAGATGATTCAAAAGCAAGATTGGAGTAGATTCAGACGACGACAGAACAAAGCGTTGTGAACCTTCGCACATGACAAGCATAGTTGGACAGGCTTCGTGCAAAGATCACTGCACTAGCACAGTGACTCGGGACGAGTCACGATGATTGTGTTGGGGGCCTGTTGGGCAATGGATCCACCCACAGCATGGTTTTGGGGCCTAAAGCCCAAGTTTTGGTCAATTTAATGTAAAGAACTCGCGAAATGCAGGTGTGGAGCGCGAGAGTCTGGGATGAGTCATAGGGTTGTCCGCCCTAAAATAAAGTAATTTAATGTAAAGTTGTGTCGGCATACCCATGGTCCACAGACCATGGGATTGTATAAATAGAGCGAGGCTCTAAGTGTAAAGATAGATTTTTGAAAAAACAAGTTATGGATAGATGTGAAGGCATGGTTAGAAGATAGAAGTGGATCTGAAGGGTCTTGGGTCATAGTAGTAGGTAGAGGCTCTGCAGCTGAGTGCGCAGAGGCCTAGTAGAGTCCACAGCTGAGTGCACATGGTGGAGTCGGGTCTGTATTGAACTAAACTTGAAAAGGATTATTAATAAAGTTAAGTTGATTTGACATATTGTGCATCTATTGTGTAGATATATATTTTGAGGTTATGCGTTAATGGTATCTATTTATTTATATGCACACACTTGTATGAATGCTTATGTATGAAAACCTTCTAAGGAATTAAGCGAACAAAACCTAATTAAGGAAGACTTAGGTATTTAACACTGGTACCACTGTAGCTGGAACTGCATGAAGGTAGTACCATAGGACGCAAGAAGCTCGTTGGTGCACGTAACCTAGTAAGCATGAAGGTTGAATCACATCCCTATTGCCACATATCTAACATCCCTAGAGTGTGGAAACCTGGTTCCAGCACCCTCCCATACTACTTTGGGTGAGACCTCAGTCCGCACTCCGTGGACTGTTGCCAAAAGGGCCAGTAGTACCAGGATTTGCTTGGCTAACTCACTCTTGAACCTGGGTCAGGCCCCACTAAGCCAACACTAGACTCATAAAATTTAAATGAAAATATTGCCTATTATTTTTACCGTTTTGACTCATAAAAGAGAATAAAAAGGGGGGGTCTGCTTTTAAGCTCTTTTCCGACTCTTCAAAAAAAATATTATCAAGCTCTTGTCATTTTGAACTTGTTAAAGGCTGCGAAACATCGTTTACCCAATATACGTTTCCCCCTTTTTTGAGTTGGCATAAACTATTTATGAAAGAGATACTCCTTGACTGAAATGGTCAAGCAGTTCTCTCAAGTATGGTTTTCTACCTTCTTAGGTTCGAGAGACACAAATGTATGAAAAGGGACCATGTGGATATTTCTTTTCTCTATCTTTTTCAAATTCTCTAAATATGAAAATGATACTGAGTTACACCTTTTTTGGATTCATTAAAACAGTAAACGACATTGGATTCGTCGCCATGATGGACATGAGCTTCTCCTTCCTAGGGCTCATTAAACTTACTAGATCAGATTCATTTGAAGGATGAACTTACATGTAAGCACATGCTATCCCCTTCAAGCTTGCGATAAAAAATAATTAGGGTACCTGCCAGAAATGGTGGGGGAAAATAGGAAATTCTATCAGTTCTGTCAGCAATTCGCTCTTGAACATGACACTTTCTACTTCGTGTCTGGTCGGGATATCCTCTTTTTCATCATTGACCTTCCTGGGTTGGGCCGTTCATTTTTGCCTTCCATTTGATCTTTTCCACTTCGTCATGACCACCGATCCTATGGATCCAAAAGCTGCCAAACTCTATAGTCGTGTCGCCAATATGTTTAAGAGTTAGTCCCTCTACGGTTACACTTACTACTTATTCCCTGTATCATCTGAAATCATTGCATCGCTTTGTCTCATGTCGATGATGTGGGATACATCATGGACCTCTTTCGACATGGTCACTTCCTGTCAACTTCAGCTCATTATCTAAGAAGCTGGCCGAGAGACTCCCTTCTAATACCTTAAAGCTTTCATGCCCTAATGGCAAGTTCTTCGCACTCGACAACAAGTTCACATCATTGGATTTCGATCCGGTGATTTCATGGGTGTTCGACTTCAGTTCCTTTATTCACATTCCGTGGACTGTGTTACTGGTACCTTGAGATCCATTGTCATTATTGGTGGTTTCTCTCATGCTTGTTAACGGTTCACATCATCGACTCGTAATCAAGTGAATTTCTAGCGTGTTCGACTTCAACACATTCATTCACATGTTAGGATTTGTACTTTGATCAAGTCATGTTGGAGCGCAAGACCCTGGGCTTAGATTACACAAGTCCAAGTTGCGAGGCGATGTGATATGATCATGTTGATACACATGTCTCTTTCGGATGGATGGTTGCAACCATACCATGAGTTGTCATATGTGATCCTTCTCATTATTGGATGGTTGTGACCATACCTTGGTTTTGATATGATCCTCTCTATTGGATGGTTGTACTCATGACTTGGATCGATTTATATGATCATTCTCTGGATGGCTACGTCCATACCATGATTCATGTATCATTTGTCAGATTTTTTAGTGATGTATATGTATCTATGCTTTCTTGCAGGTTTTCCAATTATGGACTTCATTTCCCCGCATCTACATTTAAAGCATTTGATCCCTCACTTTCGCTCAGCCTTCATGCTTTAGGGGCCAACTGTTACACGACATTTTTTCACTGTCCCTGTACTCCCCATTCCACTATCTTGGAGGACCTCTACAGTGAACCCTACATGCTTTCCCATCATGAAGAAACTCCCATTATGTCCCTCTTCATGAGAAAAATAATTCCGTTTTGCATCATTTCCCAAGAATCTTCCTTTTACCCCAGTTTACAAGACTGGTGCTAATGACGAGTTTCCTCCCTTTACTGATTTGTGGAGATTAAAACAAATACTAGTACCATATGATGCTACTGAGCCTTTTCTTAGTCACGTCGATCCTCTTTTGGCAAATGTTTTAAAATATGGATTCGAAACTTCTAGGTCTAGAAGCTTCGTAACAAAAGTATGGTAAATGGTTGGGTTGGATGGAGCCGAGGAAGTCAGTTTGGGCTCCTTTCCTCTATTAGGATGGAACCAACCCAAGAGATAAAAACTTCTCCCATGATAAGAGGAACCATCTCCCCTCTATCCAAGCTATATAAACCACTCATTTAACAAGCTTCACTAGTTTTCAGTCTTAGTATTTTTGGAGCTTGAATAATCAGCAAAACATCTATAACTTGTAGCTCTCTATTTTATGTTTAAGGGAGAATAATGTGTTTGGTTTGGTTTGAGTCTAAAGGGAAGAAGCATTAAAGCTTCCATTGTTGGGGCTATCCATGATATGCTAGCAGAAGTGTGGGAAACCAGATACGTCAGAGGAGATCAGCAACATCAAGGCATTGGTTGTAATCTCTTTCTAAACCTATATGAATACAACTATTGATTGATTTCCTACATTGAAGTGTTACCTTACATTTGGTGGCTTAATGTTACTTGACCTATTAAGTAGGCTAAATGCACTTTTTATGCTATCACGTTTGTTGTTGTTGTTTGTTTTCTTGTTTTAGGTATTCGAAGGAAGGAAACGAAAAGTAGTTGTAGTAAGGAAGCAGGATCATCACCAGGTGGAATAGCGTTCTAAGAAGTAGGCCCTCTTATTTGATTCTATCTTAAGGAAGTTTTCCATAGATTATTTTTTTGTGGCTAGACCCGCCCTCTTGGGCTAGAGGAATTGTTGTGTCTGCACTGAGAATTTACCTTCACCATAGGCCCTTCAGGTAGACCCCCACATGCCCGGATGCATTCCTATTATGCTACAGCCTCAAATGCAGTTCTGTAGATTTGATGGGTTCGGTTCCTACATGTCACAGTGTTCATAGCATGCACGTCTCCTTAAAATTATCCATTCATTTTTACAGAGCTCTTCCCTCTTCAACAGGGCTTCTCCAATTGTTCTAACCTCCCTCCCACCCATGTTTTTGAGGGAAGGCCCATTATATCTCATGTACTCAAATATTGTTGTATTCAGTCATGGTTCATGTTTTTCCAGGTGCATTATGTATATGGGATACATTGTATTATTTTTTGGCCCTATTATGCCAACATTTCATGTACCATTCAGCATGTACTTCATTGCTCATTTTTATGTTTCTGGGTGCACCACTATTTTTGTACTAAGTTATCTTGATGGGTATGTGTATCCCTCCCCTACCACATTGAGGTCCGGTACCACAATATAAAAGGAGACTCACATTAGTCTCGCCCACTCTATCCCTGTCCTCTTTCACTTCAGCTTTATTGGTCTCTCTCTCTCTGACCCCACTCTCTTGTTTAGTGATTATGACTTTAAAACGTAATTTGGTCATACATTTTTCTCCTAACACTTGTACAATGAGGGGGCATATGTTGTCACCAAAAAATTGACCACCTATCCTAATTTACTAGATGGATCAAAGTACACCATGTAAAGTAAAATTTACCATAGTAAAATTGCTTTTACTGTGAGAAATTACTTAATAAACTACCTTTGTTAGGTAATTTATAATTAAACCCATGAATAATAATTGAATAAATCACTATTTATTGATTTTCATCTAGGAGTAATTAATTAAACCATTTTTCAATTATTATTCCTTGTCATATTTGACCTAATTATGAAAAATCAATAGATAAATGATTAATTATTTTATTTTCTCTAGGAATAATTAATTAATCACTAATTACTTATTATTCCTTGTAAAATTTGATTAAATCCCATAGGAATAATTAAATAAATCATTATTTGTTTATTATTCCTTAACCAAATCCTTGACATGATAAATAAATCATTTATTTATTTATTATTTCTAAATAAAAGTTAAAATACTTTTTCCCTCCTAACCAAATATAATAAAATAATCCAAGTGGTTATTCCAAGAATGGGGTTAATAATATTTTATTATTGCTCATTATTCGAGGATAGCTCAATATTTTGTTATAAATATAAGGGTTTTCCATTCATTTTTCACTTTTGATTATTTTCATTATTGCATTCATTGATATAACTCTGATTATTTTCATTATCCACCATTACTTTTCATCTATTTGAGTTACCATTGAGCTCAAACATTTTATTTGTTTGGTTTACACATTATAGAGGAGAGAGACTCTACACAAGCTAAAGATGTTTGAGGATAGCCAAGAACCCATCCCATAGAGGGGGATTGATAACATTTATTTGTTCCCTTCACAAGTGTTATAATAAAAATATATTATTTGTATATATTGTTTCCATTAGATGATTAGAGTTATTACTATTTATTTTTCTTGTTTAACTATGATTGTGGCATAGACCAGGGCTTTGCCAGGTTTTGTTTCTATTAGTTGCTATAGATCGTAGGTTTCAACCCCGTACAGAAATTACCTGCATACGAATTCTAAATCACAGGAAAAATAAAAAATGCAAGAGCATAA